>VWZG01012241.1:0-110888 GCA_013396735.1 Grallaria varia
GGGGTGTCCGTGGAGAAGACTACTGAAGTAGTTGAAGAACTAAGGGTAATACACCAAAATTGAAATCTCTCCTGGGGCATGTCCTAGTATTCAGTTAAAGTACAGTAGTCTTTGTGTGACATCAACATATACTTTCCTAACATCCATAGCTAAAAAGGAAGGACACTAAAAAAAAAAATAAAAAATTCAGCCTTTAAAAAAACTTCTCGTTGTCTTGGTTTTTACACACTCCAGTTTGTGCTGTATGGTCATTGAAGATTTGCATTAAAATTCTTCTATGTATTTTGTGTGTGTGCTTCCTCAGATAATTGCATCTGTGCCTGAAGCTTGCATCGGTCTTCCTCTAATTAAGAAAAGTCAGAAAACTTGGTAATACCTAACACCTGTATAGGCTTATCTTCTAAGCATCAAGGCTAGTTAGTAAGCATCAAGTTAAGTTAATTGCCTTTATACTTTACGAAATGTTTTTCTTTACAATCCTTTAAGAAAGAGGAGTCTAACGTAATTTCCACAATACTGGATTTTAGTGTATCTCTTACCAATATCTTATTGTTTGTCATGATACATATATTCAATTAATACTTAATCTTTTAATTCTGCTGGGTTTGGAGCTGTGATGCTTTGTTCCCTTTTTATCTTTGCTGAGATAATTTTTAAATAGAGCTTTTCCTTCCAAAAGATGCAGCTGTGAGGTCCATCTGTTCAGCAGAAAATTTGTGCTTCATCTTTTTTTAGACAAACTTCACAGCCTGAGAGAAGTATGGCTCCGGTGTTCAGGATGGGAAAGGGTTGTTCTCTCTTCCCCACAGCTTTTGTGACCTTCACAGTCATAAAAAATGGTCATGTAAGACGTAGTTGAGCCAGGTTTGATAAGGGTAGGGACTGATTGAGCTTCTATTTATAGCTATGCTAAAATAGCTCCACCTTGGCTTGTCAGTAGACTTTGAGGAAATGAGCTAAAAAAATCAGTAAACATTTCTAAACATTTATGTTATTTCTTTTCAACATGCAGAATTGGAATATCTAGAAGAACATTTGTTCTTATCAATTAGACTCTTCCTCATTCCTTTGCAAATTCACTGCTTATGTGATTCTGCAGTCAGTAAAGTGTGCATGCTGTGGACATCAGCTTCCTTCATTAAGCAGTCTTACTGTCCTTCTAGTGGAGATGCACTGTACTTACTGCATGAGGAAGGGATCCTGTTTGGAAAAGGTGCCTGCATGATGTTACAATGGACTGCTTGCTGCCCAGGAATGTTTGACAAAAGGTGGCTGGCTACAGGGCTGGAGCTGCACTGGCCCAACACTGCACTGCCTGTTTGGCAGTGTCTGTCAAAGAGTAGATGCAAAGTCTGTGGGTGCTTGAGAGCCCAAGCGCTGTTGTACCCTAGGATTAGGTGCAATAGGATAATGTGTAGGATTAGGTGTTAACTACTTTGTATCCTAGTGTAGAGGAGCAGGGGAACTGCAGTGGCCCTTCCCTTCTATAGCGCTTCTCTGGAGCTGTTGCTGAACGTGATCTCTGCTTGGTGGATACAACTGCTGGCTGTGAACCCACAAACATAATGTTGTATGTACTCAGTGCATAATGATACTTTCCCAGAGATGTTAAAGTCTGATTTCTGAACCTTTGTCTAGCAGTAGTAACAGATGGGTTTGTTAGTCTTTCATGTCTTCTTGGGTAATAATCTGTTAGTGAATGAGCTTGTTACATGTTCTCAAAATGTTACCTCATTCATAGGCACTCCTTTTCTAGACTGCCAAAAATGCAGTAATTTATAACTGGGGAGAGAAGTGGCCAACGCAAAATAAGTTTTTTTTTTCTTTGCCTTACCTTAAAACATGAATCCATTATTTTAAAACTATGAATGCAAATGGCAAAAAGTTAGTGTTTTCATTGGTTAAGGGCTGGAGAAGTTACAAATTAATTTTCTTTTATCTGAGCTTATTGGGTGTCTTGTGAAGCTTTTCTTTTGGATATATCCCTCTTGAAAAAGTTTTAAATCACAAGAAACTATTTCCAAAGTTTATGTATGTGACAAGATTTTAATCTAACTTTCTAGACTTTGTGTGATGCACTTGGCTCACCAGAAGTCTTTGAGGTATTTATTATACCTTCCTGTCCAGATGAGTAGGCCATATGGAAATAATTATGCATGTTTATTTAAATATATTATACATAATTTTCTTTTAATTCCTGTTATTTTGTGAGACTGGAGACTAATAAAATGAAACAGAGCGAAAAAAATCTGTGCAAGATATTCACTCTGGAAAGCTTTAATTTTCCCCAGTGAATGACACATTTGTCTTCTATCTGCAGATCTGGAAAATTTATTTAAATGTATGCTTCCTTTTTCCTTTACATAGAATTAATGTAGATAAGATTTAGGCACTGAAAGAGAGTAAAATCAAGTTTGATAGACGAGTCATAGTTGAGAGCTTGGTGAAAACCTGTCTTTTTCTTACAAATACAAGCAGAAAAGAGTTATCATAGAAGCTTTTACTTTGATCTAATTTTACTATTGTACAGTTCAGTGTATAGATTAAACCTTTGAAGCATCCTTTGGCTGTCTGAAGAGCTCTTTGTGAATTAGGAGGAGTTAATTATGGTTACTAAATTTTCCATTAGTAAGTGGGATTTCTGTATTCTTACGCCTCAGGATGCATGCTGTTTGCCACAGAGATAAATTAACATGTCTTCTCCCCTTTTCCCTTTCTAACATGGGGTTCAGCTGACGAACTAGTTTTCCCAATTATGGGGTCATATGCATAGTGGGATTAATTGCTCATTGCATGTGCATGCGGACCAGTATCTCCTGCTGAGTCTTGCTTGAGGCTTTAAACTTGATATGGCTATGAAGATGTTCTTTGAAAATTGACTGTGGAAATTAATTCTCTGTGTGTGTGGGGTTTTTGTCACCAAAGCCAGGGGCCGAAATAGAGAGGGGCCCATTGTAATCTCATTTTCTGTTAGGAGTCCCAGGTCAGGCTCAGTTCTGTTGTCACTGTTTCCTAAGAATCCCTTTATTTCAACACCTTGCCTCAGCTGAGAGCCTGTTTCTGCTGCTGGATTCCTCCTGTTGTGGTTGGAGGCTGTTGTCAGTGTGTGTTTCTTGTAATGTGATGTGTTCCTGGGTGGTTCTGTTAGCCATTGTAGTCAGCCATGCCTATCTCATGTTCTCCTCGCAAAAGCAAGTCCTTTTGTTTTGTGATGAGAGTTTAAAGGTTTACACAGATGGGTCTTTGAATTTAGAAAAAAGCTTGTCTTAAAGAGAGAAGGAGGTGCATAATAGAGCTCTCAAAGTTAGTATGTTCTTACTAGTTTCCTCTAAAAGATGGGGCAAGAGAGACCTAATTAATTTTCCACTGAAGAAAAAGCACACATTTGCTTTTTATTGGACACCAAAGTATTCAACAATAAGGAACACTTCTGCCAATATGATTTATGCAGTTTGTTCATGTAGTTCTTATTCTACAGGACTTTTTACTCCCCCAGTGAGTAACTTCCATCAACATTTCAAGGGCAGATTTGCCACAAAAGAGATGTGAGGCTCAAAACACAATTTTTAGATGGATATTTAGATTCTGTAATCTCTAAACTCCTCAGTTCCATCTGTTTCTTCCTTGATAGGACCTGATCTTTTAAGTAAAACTTTGCTACGTAAGTACTTCCATCTTCAGCTTTCATTCCTGCTGCTCAAAGATAAGATACTTCTAAAGGTGCTAAGGTGGCTTTGCTCCTTTAAAGAAAAGAGTGAAATTGTTTAAAAGACTGCTACTTGAAATTCCATGCGAATCTGCATTATTCTGGAAGATCATTATAATTAAGCCTGGAACCAGCATATCTCCTGCTGTTTGTTTTTTAATAAGATCTTTCTTCCCTAGAAATGAATAAACAGAAGCCTGTTGAATAGATACACAAGAAGAGGGTCTATAATACATTTCCCAAAGTGTCTTCACCTCCTCTCTTCTGTGCCCTTAAATAGTTTTTTGATAAATGAAATTGTTTGAAAGTAGACATATGAATATCTAAGGCATATGTAGGTCAGTACGTTGCTTCGACTTTCAAAACTATTTTTGCATGTAAGCAAATATTAACATTTTGCATTATGTGGGAACTATGTTTGAAACTGGCTCATGACTCACATAATCAATGCAAAACACTGACATTGAAATGCTTAGTCTAGTCTATCACAAAATGTACCCATGTATTTGTTGCCTATTCTTCTTAAATAAACCAGCTGACATAATTCCTGTTGGAAGATGCTTTTGGGGACTTTTTGAAAAATAACATTTTGTCATGTTCTGAATTTTTTTGCCAGGTGAATGTAAAGCAGTGAAACATAGTGAAGCATATAAACATAGTGAAGCATATAAATGTTCTTGTGCCTACCATGTGCTAGGTAGCAGGTCCAAAGGCTTTGCAGAAACTCTTAGCTTTCTCCGCTGTTAAAATGTTTTTGCTTAACATTGTAGCTGGCTTAAAATAAAGGGGTACTTAACAGTATTATTTTTTTATTCAACTGCTTGGAAATAGCTACCCTTTAAAATGGGAGCATTAACTACACTGAGGCGATAAGGAGCAAATAGGAGTTCAAATATAAACAATTCAGGATGAGTAAAGGTGCTTTATCCCAACTTACTTATGCCTGCCTCTTTGTTTTGCTTTCTGATACTGATGCAACACTATTTATAGCTAAGAAGACTTTTGCCCTCATGGCTGTGCCATGAGAGAAGGCAGCCATCAGACGCACAGCAATAGGAAGCTATTCCTGGAAACAGCTGGTTTTGGTTTTGATGACCTGGGATGCAGATCTGCCTTGTGAATTTTTTAAACGCGGCATGTTCATGAAGTTGGTTGCTGTTTCCCAAGAATACTGAAATATACTTAAATAGTTCTGATGGTACAAAGTTTGTGGAACCTTTATTCAATAAAATATTACTTTGAAAATATTCTGTCTACTTGCACAAAACTTGAGAGATATTCTTATGAAGCTTACTGTTGCTCTTAGTTTCTTCTTGATGATAAAGTTTTTATGTAGAGACTTTATTTTTTGATTTGATCTTTCTAAGATAGGCAAGGGGTTAATTAAGAAACAACTTATTATCATGGAGACATATAAAGAATGTCTTTATTATGCATGCCTTTGTCACCATCAAGTGCTGGAATTGCAACTGGCAGTTGAGATGCATGCTTTGAGCTGAAGGAAGCTTTATATTTTCTTTGACTATTTATAGGAGCAAAAGGCTAACTGAAGTCCCTTAAAAGCAGTTTGTGTAACTGTTAAAAATGTAAAGAAAGCTTATTAGTATAGCACATTTAAAGGTCACACCTAGTACATGATGTAAATTGCGGAGAAACGTCTGTCTGCTTCTGCAGATATTACAGTTTGCGTGACTTATGCATTAAGAGTCATGAGTCCATAACTGGAAACAAAAAATGTGAAATACGGCAGTTGAATCTGCAGCTAAACTAGTCAAGATGCAGGACATACCTAGTCTGAGGAAGTTGTGACTATATACAGGGTATTTTGGTGACTTTACATAATGTGTGATTGCTGACAGCACTTTGTCTGTTATAAAGTAGAAATAATACTGCTTCCAAATCCGAAAGCCTGAAGTGCCATTTTCCCTCCTACTCATGGTTTCACAGAACCTTCACTTTTTGGAAGTGAGAAGTATGGCTAAAACACATTTAAGATAATACAGCCTTTTGACATGCACCTCTGTAGTTAAAATGTGACACATGAGATGATTTGATTGAAAAGTCAGTTCCACTAGACAGAAAGAATGGCCAGAATTTTTTTTTCTTGTGATAGAAATTTCTAGGAAGAATTGAAATCAGAAAGTAGGTGTTGAGAAATGCTATTTGTTCTGTTACTGTGCAGTGTTTCATAATAACTTTCATTATAAAGCAGTGAGGAAAGTTAAGAGTAAATTCCTGTGTGGGAGAAGGGGCATACAGGCTTTTCTAATTCTCTTGGAATATACTGCTCTGCAACATGCAGAGCATTGCAGAACACAGTGGTTGTTCCAAGGCTTTTTACCTTGTTGGGGATCTCAGCAGGAGATTTTGTTAGTGTATTGTGTATGTGTCTGTTTGATCATGCACATACAACTTGCAGGAGTTCAAAAGAATGCAGTTAAAAACACAAACAAATTCTCCTCAGGACAAGACCGCTGTGGTGGTGGGATTTTCTGACTTTTTCTTGGGCAGTATTGTTTGCTCTCAAGTTGCTGCAGTTCTCTGTGCAAGTCTGTAGATAGCCAGGAAAATCTCCACTGGGGGTACTGGGCAGGCACAATACATTTCTTGTTGTAGGATATCTTTCCTATTGCAATGTGCTGTGGGACCAGCTGGGTGTTAGTGTCTGTACTTAGTGCCAGCCTGCAGAAGTCAGAAATGGCTGGAAGGGACTGCTGGGGATGGACAGAAGTGTCCCCATGGTAACAGCTGCTTTGGAAGCAAATTTTTGGTTTTAAAAAATCGATTGGGAATTATGTGTTCACTTCAAAAACGGTGACTCTGCCTATATGAGCTTTGCAGAACTTGTAGTTGGCTGGTGCATGTATGAGGGCTGGAAACTTCTAAAAGTGAGATTGAGAAGAGTAGTGAATGAGTTGCTTTTATTGTATTTGGAAGATTATGCATACCTTATACATAGTTTATACCTGTTTGGTTTTTTTCAATCTTTAAGGTGTAGTGAGTCTTGAAAGGAATATGCTGGGCCTGGGTTTAAGGCATTTGTGGTGGTAAGGATTTGGATAGATCTTTTATTTCCATCTTTCAAACATACATAAAAAAGTTCTTTTTCTATTCTGTTCATTTGTTTTCAGGAGATGTATTTCACTGCTTAACATCTATAAAGTAAATATTGTGGTGTTCCCCAGAGCTTTTGCTCCTCACAGAAGCCTGTTTTGGTCAGTACTTACTCTCTGTTTTTGTTTTGTCAGCAGCCATGCAGCAGGTCTTAGACAACCTTACTGATCTGCCGACATCGACAGGCGCTGAAGAAATAGACCTGATTTTTCTTAAAGGGATTATGGAAAACCCTATCGTAAGATCACTTGCTAAGGTATTTAAACTTGCTGCTTTGAGTAGAATGTGGAAATATTTTAACTCTAAATTATTGTGTGAACATTGAGTATGGATTGAAGCATTAATGACTTTCATGTGTGGTATGTCTTTTTAAAAGAATTGAAAGCAAGCTTGAAGGTGAAGATTTGGTATAGTGTAGTTTCTGTGCACACTGAGTAATTGTTACACGGAAGATTCTAGAGGAAGAGGAAAAACTCAAGAGACTACAAAAATAATGTGGTTACATTATTTATGAAAGAAAAGTCAAAATACTTGAAATTAGAAGCAATTGATTTTACTGTAGCCTTGTAACCACTGTTGTATGCAAAACCAATATGCCTTCGACTTCTAGCATTTTCACCAAAGATGAAAAGTGAGAGCAGTAACCTTCTTGCTCCCATTGCATAAACAAGTTTACTTTTTGTCTTTAGCTCAAAGCTACTTTCTGATCAGCCCAGGAAAATACTCTCTCCATTCCCTTTCCTGAATCTCAGAATTATGCTGCTACCTTTGATTGTCAGCTCTCCATGGACTGTCCTTAGTTTTGGTTTTGGGTTACTAAAATCTTTTATTTATAGATGGTAGCAATCAATTATAAATATGTAAGGTGATACTTGCAAAAAATCTTTGGACTCTGTAATTAAAATGTAGCTGGTCTTACCAGTCGGAGATGCAGTCAAATATTGTACAGCCCTTTCATTCTTTCTTAATCTTACTTCATTAAAATAAACTCCTTTCATTAGGCAAACCCGGGTAACTTAAATGCATCTATCTCTTTAATAGGAATAGGCATCTGAAAGCTGTGCCCTCTGGGCAGGTGTGAAATACTCTGTACAGCTAAAGGATTGTTGTGCAGGGATTTTACTTGGTATAAAAATCTGGGAAGGAAAATTTCTCCTGAGAATTCATAGAAGAATTTACTTCTGTTTAGTTGTTAAAAAAATTGGTTTTGTGTCGAAGACATTGCGTAGTAATAAACTTAGAAGTAATAGAAGTGCCTCATCTGCTGGTGAGATGACTGTGGAGGAAAAGATTTTGTATTAAATTTACTAGAGGAAGTAAAAGCACTTTCATACTCAACTTGGAAACAACTCTAAGTATCTGCTGCATAGGTCATCTTTAATATTTATCATGAAGAAAATGTTAATTGCAAAGTCTTTTTTTCTTATCAAGAATTTAGCTTTAATTGCCAATTACAATTATGTGGAATTTAATGACTAATAGATGTAAAAAAAGTGTTTGTAATGGAAACAGATTCTTAACTGTACACATGCTTTATCTGGAATGCTGAAAGGTTTTAATTGTGTGTTCACATGGCGTGACCACACTCATATTTTCTTTTGTAATGATTTTGGAAAAAATCTCAGACTTAGCCAGCAGAACTAAATAAGGATAAATTCAAAACATGTTTCATGAAGTTTATGTAGTTCATCTATATATCCTTCTATCCCTAAAACTGTGTAAAACTTGTTTTTCTTTTAAAGGAACTAGTTTTAACAGAGTTAGCGATCCTCAGAACCCTGAGATGGCCACGTTATTTAAGCAGAATCATTTCAAAACAGGCTAGAGTAATTTTCATTTTTTTCTATTAACCAGTTATTAGAATGAATCATTATGTTAAGTATGCTGTAAAGGACAAAACTAAACTTAGGGAAATGTGCCACAAGCCATATAAACTTATTTTTAATTTTCAGTCCTTAAAAAGAAAAGAAAGCAAGCAATAAACATAGTAGTTTATGATATTTTGCAGTGCAAAGCTTGGCTGATCTTTTAAAACTGGGTTAAGTTCATTTCACGCTTTTTCTAAGCAGAATAAAGACATTAAGTTAGAAATTACAGATCTTGTTGGGACAGAGTTCTAAGACAGTATCTTTCCATTTTTCAGTGGGTAGTAGGGGAAAGGGGAAGTCACCGTAGTAATGGTAAAATGTTTTTTCCTGTCACTGATCGATGTTTATAGTTTGGGTTGGAAGGGACCTTTAAAGGTCAGCTAGTCCAACCCCCCTGCAGTGAGTAGGGACGTCTTCAACTAGTCAGTTTGCTCAGAGCCCCATCCAACCTGACCTTGAATGTTTCCAGGGATAGAGGGTCCGCAGCCTTCCTCTGGACAACCTGTTAGTGTCTCACCACGCTCATCCTAAAAACTTTCTTCCTTGTATCCAAGCCCAATCTGCCCTCTTTTAGTTTAAAACCATTATGCCTTGTCCTGTATCTACAGGCCCTTCTAAAAAGTTTGTGCCCATCTTTATTATAAACCAACCCCCTTGAAGTATAGAGATGCTACAACTGAGTCTTCCCAGAGTCTTCTTTTCTACAGACTTAACAACCCCAACTCCCATCTTTCCTGTGCAGATGCTAGTGTTCAATCCTAACTAGTCTTTAAAATCATTAGGCTTTTTGGGAAATAGTTGTTGAGCTTGAAACATGCATGAATTTTACTCAGTTTTGCTACTGAACTGCCTTACCAGAATTCTCTTCTCCTGGATTGTTAACTATTCTTTCGAACTTCAAAACTTTATTTTCTTTGTGCAGTCATGCTGTTGCTTTTAGCATTGTAAAGCAGCCTGCAGCACACCAGCTTAATGCCTAACTCAGACCAAGGAAACATCTTGGGAATAATTTATTAAAATTGAGTCCAGTGTTTAGGATGTCAGATTGTTGGAAGTAAAAGCCTTACTATTTGAACATTTGGCAAATGTAGTAAATATTGAATGCACTGAAAGACTCAATTTGGTATCACTGTTTTTGAAATGATGAATTGAAATGAAAAAAAAAAAAAAAAGACTGCAGTATCTAAGTTAGGTATTCTTGTTTGTTTTAAATTATTTATACTACTCCATATCCTGCTACTCCTCAATATATTACGGGATCAGAGGTTGTTCACTGATAAAATTTCCTGTTCCCTAGTATATACATGGCCTTGATTTTGGAGTAAACGGTGAGGATATTTGTAATTAGATTATACTCAGTGTTAGGGGCAGTATTTTAAAAAGAACATGTGAGCAAGAAGGTAACCCATATTATCAAATCTTATAAAGGTTTTGCAGTTGGATTATGTTTAAAAGTCATAAGATTTGTGTTTAACTCACTGTAAAAGAAGTAAACTTTAAGGATATTGTTTACTGTATGTATTTTGTACAAAATAGCTTTCCCTTATTAAGGAGAATGTGCGTAGGTGCAAAGCTTCCTATGATTTGTAATCACAGTCATTTGTTTTGTGTGTGTTGGTGTTGGGGAATGTTTGAAATGTCTTTATGTTAAGTTAGCCTTTCCAAAGTTTGATCGTCAGTCCTGCAGAAATACCATTTTATAGATATGAAGTAGAATTTAATACTCAGAAGATTTCAAGAAACAAAGTTTTCTGGTTTTAGCAAATTTTTATTTTAAGGTCTGTTTTAAAGCACTAATTAGAAACTGGAAGTGCTTGCATACCTTCAAATTATATATATGGGAAGTATGTATAGGTGACTCATCTATTATTTGTTTGGGTTTTGTATGCCAAAGTGATTGCTCTTTTTTGAATTTCTTGTTGCTACAGTGTTGGAAATAATTCTTAATTGAGTGGTTTAGTTATTTTTGGCCTCCTCTTTTTCCCTAATTCTGTAGTACAGCACTGCCTGTAATAAGCAATTGAGTATTCAGATTTATGAGATGTTTCTCTTACTGCTCAGAGCTTCTACCTTTCAGTGAATTTCAGTATCTGCAGTGTTTAGGAAAGGATTATATCTGCAGAAGTAGCTCTAGAAGTAGATGAAAAGTTATCAAATAATCACAGGATATTTGAGATTGGAAGGGACCTCTGGAGGGCATCTGGTCCGCCCCCTGCTCAGGTAGGGCCATGTGATTGCCCAGGACCACATCCAGCTTTTGAGTATCTTCAGGGAGTGAGATTCCATCCTCTCTGGGCAACCTGTGCCAGTACTCAGTCATCTTCAAGAAAGTGTTTCTGATGTTCAGACAGAGCTTCCTGTATTTCAGTTTATGTCCTCTACCTCCTGTCCTGTCACTAGGTGCCACTGAAAAAAGCTTGGCTCCATCCTCTCTTCAGAGTATAACTTTGGGTATTTATACGCATAGATTAGATCGCCCTGAGCCTTCTCTTCTCCATGCTGAACATTCCCAGCTCTCTCAGGTTTTGCTCAAATGTGAGATGCTCCAGACTCTTCATCATATTTGTAGCCCTTCACTGGGCTCTCCAGTATGTCCAGACCTGTACACTGTATTCCACATGTGGCCTCACTAATGCTGAGTAACACTCACACTTCTGGTAACACTTGTCTTAAAGTGTTAAAGCCCAGGGCTTAACTTAAATCCTTAAAGTGTCTTAAAGCCCAGGATGCTGTTAGCTGCCTTTGCCACAGACTTTTCTGTTGAATTTCCTTTAGTTATGCAGGATTTCCTTTGCAATATGCTGTTTTGTAGGTGTTTCAGTGGGAGGAACCTGGGGCAAATGCTTCTCTTGCAGACTTCATTTTTTTCCTGAGCTCCCATAGTTTCTTTTTTGTCCTTCTTCTAGAAGGTGTGCTTTTATGGAGTTCTGAAGCAGAAAAGATCCTGAGGCGTTACACTGTTTCTGAGAAGACTGCTTGGTGTATCTGGCATAGAGGTTAAAGGAAATAAGGAAGTACAAGTTTCTCTGACAGGTGTTGCTTATGGAGTTTGTTGGGTCACATAGTTAAGCATGCAAAATCCTTCAGCAGTATAAAGATGAAATATGCAGGTTATCCAAAGTGTAATTTTTCTGGCTTTCCTGCTGAACATTGCACCAAGAAATTACTTTAAAAGTTTAAAAGTGGAACCACTTGAAACTTATTTACAATATAGTCTCATATATTTAATCTTACAGGCTCATGAGCGACTGGAAGATTCTAAACTTGAGGCTGTCAGTGACAACAACCTGGAGCTGGTGAATGAAATTCTTGAAGACATCAGTCCCTTAGTAAATAAAGATGAAAATATTGCAGAATTGGTTGGAATACTCAAGGAACCTCATTTTCAGGTGCCACCTTTTTACTGTGTGTTACTGACTTACCGTATCAGTGTCCACATATCGATCTAGGAATAATAATGAAATAAAACCTGAACTGTAGCAAACACTAGGATTTTGTCCCGAATGAAAGGTAAAGCAGAAACCCTGTGGGATTATGAATAAGACTGATTTTATTCTTTGATATCACCTCAAGAATATCTTCACTCACTGTATTAAAATCTACTGGAGTTTCTGTTATAAGTCTTGGACAGGCATTTACTTTCTAGATGACTTGAGTTTCTGTAACATTCCCTAAAGGCTTCATCCTTAAGATTTTCCAGGTGATGTCAGTTCCTGTTACTGAGCATTCTGCATTTTGGTTCAGCTGTTGGCATTCATACTCATGTGTAAAGTTTGCAGAGTGGATGAACATGACTCTTCTGTGATCTGAACTGCACTGCAGCTGAAGTTCAGACTGCATCCCTCGCCCTGTTGCTCTGCCTGAGTGAAGTGTTGACATATGCTTGTCAAAAGCAGATATTTTTTCATAGCTGCAGTTTTATAACCAGCTTCCATACTGACCCTTAAAGATTAGGGTTTGAAAATCCTTGCTGGATTCTGGCCTTTCTAGGCAGGCTTCAGCACACTTTAGTGCTTAGCTATAGGTACCCTGTAGAAGAACATAAGCAAACCTTTTGCCACAGTACAAGTGAACTTCTTTTGGCACACAACTATGCAGTCATAGATGTTTTTGGGGTTTAAATACACTTTTTTCCCCCCGCATTTTCAGTTACAAACTGTACAAACATAGCAGTGAGGTGCATGGAGAAACACTGGAAATGCTGTCAAGCTGTGCTGTGGTCTGTCAGAAGGAACACTTTTAAGAGCTCAGCTTTTGGGGTAGTAGCTCTTCTGAGTGGTGACAGTTCCACTGCCTCTCCTGAAGGGCAGTGTGTTGGTCTCCTGTCCAGAAAGGCATCATAGCCAAGTGATCAAAAACTGTGATCTAGGGACTTACTGGTGAATAAACCTGCAAATCAGTCTATGATCCCTTAGCAGAAATTGGTACTTGAAAAGGAGAGGAAGAGTTTGGAGGAATTGGTATTAAAATGCAAAAGTATTAGAATTGGGGGCCAACTGATGTAGTGACTGACCTGACAAAGATCTATTTTATTAGATCGAGAAACTAAAGCTGAAAGTTAAAGAGGATAAATCAAAAGACAAAGAGGATGTAATAATCAAAGTGCTGCACTTTGAAAGGTGCTGTAGCAATGATTTCTAAAGAGAGATGGCAAAGACCAGAAAGCAGCTGGACAAAGGATCTATGGGTTGGAGACTCAAAATGGCCTGTAGGACAGTGAGATCAAAAAATAATTTTATTTAGGGTGAACAGCCAATACTGAGGTAAACCTAGCATTCGCTCCTGTTCAGTGGTCAGATTTTCAGAGAGGCACAGTATGATGCTGGTGTCAAATGCTCCATTAGTTCAGGCTTAAGCAATTTAAACATGTAATCTAAAAGTTCCAAAGTAGCTGGCAAACTACAATATCAATATTTATGCTATTTCTTGTATGTTTTTTTGTTGTTTGAATTATAAGGAGTAGGTGTGAAATTGCATATATGCTACCCTAACTTTACAGTTTTGCTCTGATCTTTAATTAGTGTTTCCTAATTGCATGTTATAGGTCCATTTAACAAACATCTCTTCTGTTTCCTTCCCTGTCCCAGCAGTAGGCATCTAATGAAGACTGTAAGGCTAAGAAAAGCCAACAGTGATACCTTGTTTTGTGATGATTTAGTGATTTTTTTGCTCAGACTTCTGAGTGAGAAGTAGTATCATCCACTTGTGGTTCTCTTCCATGAGCTTATTCAGTTGTTTTTTGAACCCATGTGAAAATCTGTTATCCACAGCATCCCCCATCAGAGTGGAGACTACGCTCTTTTCTTTTTGAGATTGTCTGCTGTCAACTTCACTTAATATCCCCTTGCTCTTATGTAGTAAGAGAATAAACAGTTTTTCTCAATCATCTTTTCCATGTTACTAGTCATTTGAGAGACCTCATTGTGTCTGTCTGTCTCAAATAAGTAAAACAAAAGGAAGCAAAGCTGTATACAGCATGGATTTATGAAGTGGTGTCATAATTTCCATTGTATCTTATCATGGCCTAATAGTTTCTAGCATTTGGTTTGCCTTTTTAACAGCTGATGAATGGAATCGAATAGTTCAGTTTGAAGGGACCTACAATTGTCGTCCAGTCCAACTGCCCGACCAATTTAGGGCTGACTGAAAATTAAAGCATGTTATTAAGGGTGTTAAACACTGCCAGACATGGGACCCCCACAGACAGAGGCCACCTCTCTAGGAAGCCTGTTGCAGTGTTTGACCAGCCATTCAGTAAAGAAGAGGTACCTCTAGGCTCAGGAGACGTAGAGGTGGGTCGGTTGTTAGGCTTGGATTGGTTTTGTACTGTTTTCATCCCCAAGATACCATTTCTGAGTCTGTCAGTAAATATGTTAAACTAGGATTATGTTTTTCCTTGTAGTCTGTGTTGAATTTTATTTGCTTTGTTCTCACTCTGTTGCTTATGAAGTGCCTCTGCAGGTTAGTCGGTTGTTTTAGTCCTTGAATAGTTTAGCAGCATCGGCAAACCCTCTCATTTCACTTCTCATTCCTGTTTCCTTGATGATTTATCTGACATGTCAGTGTATTGGCAGGTATAGAGCTGAGCACAGAGGCCTGTGGGAAATCCCCTGGTGACATGAGTACTAATAATACTATATTCCTGGCGCAAATTTTTCTATCTTTTAACCAGTATTTTCTTCCACTTGAGATCTTCCTGCTTATCCTATTGTAGTTTTGTTTCTTTAAAAGACTTGCTATCAAAGACCTTATGGAAATTGATCTATATTAACAACTCAAAGTGCTTTGTTGCTGTCCTTGGTGACTCTTCCAAGGAACCTGACTAGATTTGAGAAGCATGACTTCTCTTTATCAAAGCATGTTGATTCTTTCTTGTGATCTATTTTGTCCAGTCAGTCTTTTTTTTTATGGAATCTTCTAATTTGTTTAGTATCAACATTAGACTTACTGTTTTGCCATGTGTTGACTCTTCCTTAGAATCCAGTTTAAAAATTCATGTCATTATTGCATGCTGCTGCAGTGTTGGGTGGGTCAGGGATATGTAAGAGAAATAAGCCATTTCTAGAGCTCCCAACTTCATTTGTTGCAAAACCTGGATAGCACAGAAAGGACAAAAAGGTGCAAAGGGAAGAGAAAAGACTATCCAATGGTTAAGATAGTTAAATACTGCCCTGGAGAACTAACCTATTCATCACTCTGTCAGAATTGGAATTCATTTAAAAAAAAAAAAAGTCTGAAGCAGCTTTAATTTGTATTTCTTCTAATTTATTTTCTAAATACCTGTTGTGAGGCCTTCAGTCTCATTTTCAGAAACAATGAGCATTTTGGCTGCTGTGTACAGGCAAAAATACTACTTACTTCTTTAAAGTACATCTGCTGTGATTCAATTTTGAAGCCTAAAATTAGAAAATACTTTTTGGCCCTTAATATTGTGGTTCCATTACCCATGGGGAGGGCAGGCAACAAAACCAACTGAGACCAAGGTACTATTATTTTGATTAAGTGTTTTTATTTAACTGAGACCGTAGTTATGACCACTCTAGAAAGGCTTCTAGGGCAATTTGCATACCAAAATGTGGATACAATATTCTTCCTAAGGGTTGCGAAAGCTATATATCTCCCTGTCTGAAAAGGAAACAGAAAATTACCTAAATACTCAAGAAATAACTGCTGTCCTTTTTTGCCTCACTTGGTGCAAAAAGGCATATTCCAAATTTTGCAAGAAGGGAAAAGAAAAATACACGAGTTGCAATTATAGAAAATGTCATTTGTATCCTTTCTTCAGTTCAGTAAATGTGTAAGCAAGCCACCCTGACTCTTCTAAAGTTTCATGGGCACTATTGTGTAACTGGTTTAGAGGCTGATTATGTATTTTACCAATGAATGGTACCACTTTATCACAGTGTCGCCTTACAGTTGTAACCTACCTTGGCACAAAAGTATCAAATGTGGTATACAGGTTATCAGTGCAGTAGCTTATCGAATGCATCATTTAGTACTAAAAATACCAAATTACAGGACTTCATTTCTTTTGCATGTTTTTATAGTAGAACATTGGAAAAGTACTAGCTTCTGGAGTACAGATGCATATATGGCTATGGTATTATGTTTGCCTGACTTTGCTCCCATCTCTTGTTTCTCCTTTCATTCCATTCCTTTTCTTCCTTTCTGGTTTTAACTCTTTTTAGTTTTAACTGAACTTCTCGGGTCAAAGTGTGCAAGTTATGAGGAGTTCCACAATAGTGATGGCTGGCCAATATGTGTTGAAATGGCAGCTGGCACATGCAGCACATGGCAAAGGCTTGTAGCAAGTCTTACCAGACTGTTGCTCGAGCACAGAAGAAAAGAGTGGTAAGAAAGGTTGCCTTGAGGATAGAGGAAGCAGTTGAAAATTGTCACACTGTTGAAGTGGTTAAACATGCAGAAGAATCACTTCTGCTGCTTATGGAAGAACTTGTTCAGTTATTTCCCAAGAACAGGCAAGCCATTTATTCTAAACTGTAGATTCTGCTGGCAAAAAAATACTTCATCTGAAAAACAGCCAATATTGTTTTCTGTTAGGTTGATAACGGCTGATGATACCTTTATAATGTTTCATTTAGAAAAGTGATCTTTAGTTGCCTCCTAGACAGTAATTTGTAGGGTTATTTTCCCCATGTATTCCTGCCTCCTTACCAGCCTGCCTGATTTCTCTAAGATCATAAATTATTTCCTCACTTTTTCAGAAGTACCTTTAAAAATGCTTTGTAACATGTATAGATTGTGCTGAGAATTTTTTCAGGGAAAACAGGTTTTGAATTTGAACTTGGCATCAGCACTGTAGAGAGCCTTCGATGTTTAATGTTTCTCTGTTTACTGAATTTTTACTTTATTTTTTTTAACCTGTCAAATATGTGCAGCCACAGAAAACTACTGTAAAGAAATCAGTATCTTCTAGGTTTATTGGTTATTTTATGACAACTTCTTGCATAAGGGAATTGTACTGTCTGTCACAGGACTGTGTGTCCATTGTGTGATATCTCTTGTGCTTTGTAGAGTTCTTCTAAATGCCTTACTCTGACAACATTGCCATTTTTTTCCATGAGAACCTTTCTACTGCTGTCCGACCTTGGATAGTCAGCTGACCCTGTTTACAGGAGGAAATTTTGTATGGAGGAAACTTTGAACTGTTTTATGGTTGCTGATTGTTCAGTCCATGTTGTTTTGCAGACTTTGGCAGTGGTTTTATAAGTGTTCCAGGCCCACTGTGGAAAGGTCAGATTCCAGGGGAGCTCTGGAGTTGCAGGAGCACAGGATATCACTTTTTCCGATACCACAAGAAAGAAACAGGAGAAGATCATGCAACTGTATTTCTCAGATCACTCATCCATGTTACTGAAATAAGAAAGTAACTTAGCGACATAGTTGGCGAGTGGTCCAGCAGTGGTACAGACACATGGCCCCTGTTGCCAGGTGGCTGTGCTTAAATGTTCTTCAAGATTGTAGGCCATGACCTCGCTGGCTGGAAACAGCCTCATAAAACTGGTACAGATTCTTGAGTTTCAGAACTGAGAGTTAGGGGTGGGATGGTAGTAAGTTAACTATGGCTGGTTGAATGAACTACTCTAAATGAAACCATTTTTTAGTTGTGGGCAGCAGTGTACAGTCCCTGATAGTCTTTCTGTGACTCAGCCATCATGTAGAAAGCAGGAAAAAGATCCTGTGACTGAGAGATGTTTAAAGTGGTAGTTAAAAGAATTCATGCTTATCCATAAAACTGTGGAATGGGATCAGATTTAAGAACTGAAGAATCTCACAGACCATGTTAATTTGAAAAGGATGACACAGACTGTTAGCTTAGTAGTCATTTTGACTGTGGATAAAATTATAATCCATAAGTTGCATTACCATCAAAAGACAGGGAGCTGTATACATAGTTATGTGTAGGGCTCCATGAAAAGTGTAATGGCTGTGGCCAGAAAGGTCAGGAACAATTTGTTCTAGCATGTGACCAAAAGAAAACTGGAATTATGGTGATGTATCTGCCTGGTTTTATCAGGGGTAATGTGTTAAACTGTGTAGCTGATGCTAGTTGTTTTCATTTTGGAAATGTAGAAAGGTCAAAAAAACCCGTTGCTTGCAAACATTGACAGAGAGAGAACTATTCTCCTGGTTTCTGGATTGGATGTGTCATGGATAGTGAAGACTTAGAAACTGCTACCATCTGACAGCTGGTTGATTTAAATAAATTATTGGTTTTCCTAGTTAATTTGATTTGGTTTATGTCCACACTATCAGAGCAGCCACAATAGGCAGCTGTCTTTACAGTCTTAATGAAAGGGGCAACATTAGTGAATTAGTACAGGTTCATCATGTAATGGGCAGATTAAAATGGCTGTTCAGGTTTGTGACACTTTGAGGGCTTGCATGCTGAGCTCAGCACTAAACTGTGGTTATACAACTTTTAGCTTGGAGGTGACTTACAGAAGGATGGAGCAGACTGCATAGCAAAATCATTAATGTTCCCTACTTGCCTGCTCTGCTTTATAGTAGTTTGCTGTCTTCCTCTGGAACGTGCTTGTCAGCACCAGTGATAGTCCCCATGGTGTATTCTCTTTTTAGCTCCTTATGTGATGCTAGTCAGTAAGCTGACTTAAGACCATATCGCCAGGTCAATGCTTGAAACAAAGCTATGTTGTTGGAGACCTAGTGGGCATCTCCACTGCTTGGTTCTTTTCTTCTCTCTGTATCTGTCAGTATGACTCTTTGTACTGCAGGATGCTTTATATTGAACTAATATATATGATAGCTGTAGAGTGTCCCTTTTCCTCTTGTAGAATCATGGAAAGGTTTGAGTTGGAAGGGACCTTAATGATTCTCATTCCAGCTGTCCCACCACAGGCAGGAACACCTTTCACTAGAAGTTGACAGAAAGTCTCCACTGTCTTATTTCACAAGTTTGATCTTTGTTTACCTGTATGTATTGTACTACAAACTTTTCTTTAAATCTTAAGGTATCTTTTATCAGAAAATTATGCCTAAATTGCATTGTCTTCAAAGCATTATTATATTCATTTGGATCTCCTTCTTCTGCTTTGTATTTATGAGGACTGGTGAAAACACCAGTAACTATAAGGTCTGAGCTCTTGTCTTCCAGAAAGTAAATTCTGTCAACTTGGATTCATTTGGTGCTAGAATTCTGCCTTGGCTTTGTGCAAGCAGGAAGCATTCGTACTGCAGATTGCTAGAAATCCTTGCTTACCTGTAATTATCCAAATTACTGGTCAAGAAAATTTTATTGCATTAAACATGAGTATCTAGTGATTATCTATCTCATTTTTTGCAGTAGGTTGTTCATTTACCGTAACCATTTGCTGGGATACTTTCTCATTAGGTGAAAGACTGGTTTAGGTGCTCCTTTTTCTGTCTCCTTCCCCTGCAAGATCACACATTCCTCCCCAATTAATTACATTTCTTCTATACTTTCTTAAGAAGAAGCATTTGTATTTACAAAAGAGAGCATATTTTCCAAGACTGTTGGCTTATCAGTCCATGTGTGCACTGTTGATGTCATTCTTTGCTTCATTCCATGTGAAGTGAGAATTTTATGATCTGGTCACAAAAGAGCAGAGTCAGTGGTTATTCAGCACTAAATCCTTTTGCAAATGGTTATTTCAGGATTTAAAAAAAGACCTTTTCTGTTCCTTTGCAGTCACTATTGGAAGCACATGATATTGTCGCTTCAAAATGTTACGATTCCCCTCCTTCTAGCCCAGAAGTCAATAATTCTTCAGTGAACAACCAGGTTGTTCCAGTAGATGCTATTCGTATCCTTGGAATTCACAAAAGAGCAGGAGAACCACTGGTAAGTAACTGAAGATGAGTGTGTCTTTAGATTAAAATGCGAGTGAAAACATTTGCATGTGCCTGATTTCTTGCATTATGTTTTTATTATTTCCATTATTATGTGTGTAATTCAATGGGTGATAAGATCAGCATTGAGATGTTGAAATAAGAAAATACTTGTGTATACTCCATCCCATTCTCTCTTAGAAATAATGAGATAGTGAATAGGCAGTCACTAGACTAGTCTGAATGACTTGCTAGAATAACTGACTAACACATCTGTTTGGTTCTGGTATGAGATGACAGGACTGCATGCAACCAATAACAACACAGTCATTTTTCAGTCTGTGAAAACCTTGTCCAGAAGCACTTTTATGTCATCTGATGCTTCTCTGTGTATTGGGAGCTTTTAACAGTGTAGTAACTGTTAGTGTCCTTTTTTCATTGGAGTAGGTGGAATATCCCATAGCTGTGTATTTTTGCTTGAGATAATGGTAAAATTACAGGGGGATTCAAACAGTGGTAAACTAAGTGTCATATACCTCTTTCAGGGTGTTACGTTTAGGGTTGAGAACAATGATCTGGTAATAGCCCGAATTCTTCATGGAGGAATGATAGATCGACAAGGTCTTCTGCATGTAGGTGACATTATTAAAGAGGTAAATGGTCATGAGGTTGGAAACAATCCAAAAGAATTGCAAGAACTGCTGAAAAACATTAGTGGCAGTGTCACTTTGAAGATTCTTCCCAGCTACAGAGATGCTGTCATTCCTCAACAGGTCAGTGGCACATTTCTAATGACTCTGTCAAAAGAACTTCTGCTTAGTACTATATTCTATAAGGTTATTTTAAGATTTTGGATTAGACATATTTTGATTATTTTGTGTATGTAATGCTAGGAAGAAGGCTAAAATGTAGATACTTGTATTAATGTAATTACATTTTGGAAATGTGTTTATTCAGTACATTAATTAATGCCACACTTAATATGCCTGCCTGGAAAAATTCTGCTTAGTATCTGAAATTGATGTGCATTTGTACACTACATACAAAGCATGTTTCTTTAACATCAAGTGACCTCTGATGACCCAGCAACAATCACACTAACATGCAGTGAACTGTGTGCATTTATAACATGGTTGGTGTCCAAGTTATCTGCTTCATGGAATTCAGAAACTTACTGAATTCAACAGATGAGCTTGAACTTGCTGACTTAAAGTAGGAACTTGGGTGGTGGCTATTCCTTAACCTTTTGTTGTTGCTGTAGGCTGTCATTTTCTCCATGACAGAAGTAGCTTGTTACTCTGTAAGTGCCTTTGAAACACTTTTAAAGATGCTTCTTCAGGTAGTGGGTCTTAATGCCCATGACTGTAACAACCTATATTTACACTGAGTGGAGGCTGAGGGAATGTGTTATATTTGAGGCAGTGCTTCCTCTGCTCCCCAGCCTGGTACAAAGAAAGTCAAAGATGTTTCTGGTTGACTGATGCATCAGTTTTGAGTCTTAAGCAGTCAGGTATCTTGTCTGTTTTGAAACATTGAGTTCATGGCAAAAATAATTCTGAAGATTCCACAAGCCTTGAATACTGTCACATTCTTAAAATTTTTCTGTATTTTTAAGTAATTAAAACTCAGCATACTAATTGAGTTGTATATACTGAAATGCAAAAATGAGTATTTTGTAATACATTGTCCAAATGAATGTCAGTTTTTTATTTTTATTGTGAAGCTCCTTCAGCCAAGGTTTGCACTGTTGATTATTCTGTCTCAGCTAGTATATGCCTTTTTTCCCCATAGTTTGTGTTTTACGTGCCAAATGCAACTTTGATCATGTCAAGCTTTTTATGCTCTAGGTAAAGACATTACTTCAGTTTGACAGATAAATTTGTCAGAATGTATTTTATAATGTCTAAGCCTTGTTAATTTTTGCACATTTCAGGTTTTTGTGAAGTGTCATTTTGATTATAATCCGTATAGTGACAACCTCATTCCATGCAAAGAAGCAGGTTTGAAATTTTCTAAAGGAGAAATTCTTCAGATTGTAAACCGGGAAGATCCAAATTGGTGGCAGGTTGGTAAAAAGATTAAAATAAATAAAATAAAAAACTGAAAAGCATCAGTAGATGCCTTAATAATAAACCCTTTAAATTAAAATCTACTCCTATTTAGCAGTAGATACAAGAAAAAATATCTACAGTGCAATCCAATTTCAAGCTAATATCAAAATTAACAATTGAAACAGTAGGGAAAATGGAATGTTTTAAATTGTATATGTAACATTTTACTGTTAGTGCTGTTTGTTTTGTATCATAAGCCTGGACATTCCAAAATCAGTTTAAGTGGACAATTTCTAGCAAAAAGTCTTAGGCTGACTGTGCTAATTGTGGTAAGCCTTTCCTGATAGTGACTGTGGAAGAAGTGGACCCCTTCCTAAGTGCTCAGAGTTCAGGAGAGAGAGAGGGAAATTAGTCTTACAGATTTCAAGAAGGGTGAGAATAGCCATTTGGAGAGGCAATATCTTTTATTTCTGCAGGGGTGGTCAGTGTCTGTGAGTGGTATCATGCGTGTTCATAGTCACAGTGTTTGGCGCTATTTCAAATATTAACAGTTCATCCTGCTTTAAGGTCGTATTTCTACATTCAGTTGTTCAGTAGAAATGTAATAGTGCTTCTGTTATTTTTATTTTTTCCAAGACTCTATACACAGAATTAAACATCATCAGTACCTTTGAAAGTGGGACGAGTGAACCTTTAAGATACTTTTATCAACTGAGATACTCAGACTTGGAAGTGGCAGAGTTTAGTATTATTAATTTCCCTTGCTATCCCTACATTGTTCACCCTTTGCAAGGTAACAAGCAGTAGAGAGCCAGACATTACTTGAGAAAAGTAGATATGATTTCTTTAAAAGCAACAAAAATATTTGAATATGCATCATCAACTGCTGAATTTTGTTGCTTGTCAGTGACAGTAATAACAGAAAGAAAGAGAATAAAAAGTGTGAGAGAAGGCAGAAAATTTATTACTGGCAACTTAATTAGTTTCAGCAGTTAGACACTCCAAAACTCTGGAGTAGTTTGACATTTAGCTACCATGCTGACTTCTGTATTGCTTTTCAAATTTTCCAGCTGTAACTTGTGGGAGTCCAGTAGAAATAAATCTTCAATACTCAATCAGTGACAAAATTGAAATGTGTTAAATTGCTATAGGGTATTGCTATGCAGATCATGCCCCTGGGAAAAAAAACTTTCTAGAGATGCCAGACTGTTAATGAAAGCTTCATACTGCAAAAAATGACTTAGTCATAGGTAAAACCATACAAGTTGAAAAGCAAACATTTCCTGTTAGCAAATGAAAGATTTATGCAAGCAAAAGATTTATGGGGAGTTATAACATTTCGTAACTGTGTGTTTGTATGCGTTAAGCTTGCTGAGAATTGAGCGTGCCATGAAATTATAGAGAATCTTAGCCAAATTTTCATTACTAGGTTACGAAGATTTTGAATGTGTAGTTACTTAGGGCAAAAAGGTTGAAGGCATGATTAGGCATGTGTTAATGGCATTCGTGGTGAAATGACAATTAATAAGCTGCACTGGAACCCATTTAGAGCAGCTCAGGAATACAAAATTAGTGTATTGTGTACTAGAAAATCTTGGATTTGTCACCTGAGAGTTCAATATCTGGAGCCATGGAATTCCATTTTGGATTTTCATGCTGAAGGTTTATGACTATAGGAGCTTTCTAACTTAACAGGAACCAGTAATGAAACTTGTATCTATTTTATTTAAATTTCTAGACTTTAATGCTCAGTGGCAAGACACTGTTATTCTAAAGGAGAATTTTGATATCCACATTTGAGTTTGACTTTCCAAGTTTCAGTAGTAAATGTATCAATACTTACCCCTGAGAAACTCTGTTAGTGTGGCACTCAGTCAACACCATGTTGATGAGAAAAATGCTTCTCACAAGTTACTTTTTTTAAAAATTATTTTTTTCCCCAGGCTAGTCATGTCAAAGAAGGAGGAAGTGCAGGTCTAATTCCCAGCCAGTTTCTGGAAGAGAAGAGAAAGGCCTTTGTTAGGAGGGACTGGGACAACTCAGGTGAGATGTAGTGAATTTCAGGAGTAGATTTTGCTCTAACTTCATTTGTTTTGCTTTTCCTGCCTTCATGAATAATAGAAAACTGCTGCGTGAGATTACACAGATTATTGTGAAATGCTAAATATTACATTTTGTCTTTGACTGAAGCACAAAGGCTAAAGTCTCTGCTTAGTGTTCAGAGATACTTGAATCAGTTTTGCCACCTGCTGATGAAAAGGTGAATGAGGTGGGACAGGCATAAGAATTAACTTTTCTTTTTTTACATTATGAATTTTATAGTACTTACAAAGTTAATAAACAAAACATGGATTTTCCTGCTGATTTTTGCAAAGCTTTGTAGGAAAGTGGTTTTTTCTCTCTGTGTTTGGTTCTTCCTCTGCCATTTGATACGTGTGTAAATAGATGTGATCTTCTGCCTTAGAATATACAAAATTCTAAAATAGTCCTTGTATATTTAAGTAATCTAAACTTTCGTATATTCATGTAAATAAGCTTTGGAAAACACATTTAACAATACTGTGAGTTCATCTCTTTTTATTTTCAGGGCCTTTTTGTGGAACAATAAGCAGCAAAAAAAAGAAAAAGATGATGTATCTCACTACAAGAAATGCAGGTATATCAGTTTTTAGGGTTTAAAATCAATAGTAACCAGTGAAGATATGGTCATGCTGAGTACATCATTTGGTAGGTGGAAGTCAGGGTAAAACTGAGTGTTCAAAGAGAAGAAAAGCAAAAGTTTTGTTGCCAACAGGTTGAGGGGATGTGTTCCTTCCCTTCTACTCTTCATCAGTGAGGCCACACCTGAAGTGTACTGGACACCTACCTCCCCAGCAGAAGACAGATACGGGCATACAAAAGTTGAAGGGACTGGAGATCTTTCCTGTGAGAAGAGGTCTGAGAGAGCTGGGACTGTTCAGCCTGGAGAAGAGAAGGCTCAGGGCGGGTCTCAGCAGTGTGTATAAATACGTGAAGGGAGAGTGCAAAGAGGATGGAGTTAGGCTCTTTCAGAGTAGCTCAGTGGCAGGGCAAGAGTCAACAAGCAGTAGTGCAGGAGGTTCACTCTGAATATCAGAAAACACTTTTTCCACTGTGAAGGTGAGTGAGCACTGGCACAGGTTGTCCAGAGAGGTTGTGGAGTCTTCCTCCTTAGAGATATTTAGCAGTTGCCTGGATGTGGTCCTGGGCAACTATCTCCAGGTGGTCCTGCTTGGGCGTTGTAGTTGGACCAGATTCCCTCCAGAGGTAACTTCCAACATCACCCTTCCTGTGACTCTGTGAAAACTCACTAATTCTTAATCACAGTTTTTCCATTCTGGTCAAACTCAGATTTTCTCCTCAGAAGTAAAGGTGAGAATCTGGCCTTATGCTGTTCATGGAGGGATAACTATTTCACTCCCAAGACAATTTAAAGCAAGGAAGCTTGTATCAGACTTACTGCCCTTTGAGTACTATTTATATTCACATAGGGTCTGTTGAAAGATAGCAGGACTGCTTAATTTTTGGTTTTTTCTTACTGCACTGACTGTGTATTAAACTTGTACATTTCTCAATGTAGAATTTGATCGTCATGAAATCCAGATCTATGAGGAAGTAGCCAAAATGCCTCCTTTTCAAAGGAAGACACTGGTCTTGATTGGGGCCCAAGGCGTGGGGCGAAGAAGTTTGAAGAACAGGTTTATAGTGCTGAATCCTACTAGGTTTGGAACTACCGTGCCATGTAAGTTGTTGGCATTCATGTTGTCATCTCATACTTTGAGTCCCTGATTATCTGGAAAATACCTGATGTTTATCCCCGTGATTTGGTGCAGGAGTAATTTTGTCAGAGTATAAAAATTTCTTAGAGTGGGAAAATGAATGGCTCTTCCACTTTTCAGACAACTGAGCTAACATATAAGGACTGTGAAAATATTTGTAACTAGCAGTTAAATGTTACTGATGCTGGAGAAAGCGAATTTTTGTCTGCAGTATTTCAGTCTGCATTTCTTCAGTGTCGGTCACCATCCATTACTGAGGGGATTCTAGAAGTCTCTAGTAGCCTTCTGTAATGAACAGCCAGTGGGTTTCTCCAGTCTGCCTTTTAGTTTTCCCCCTGTGAAAGCATCCTAGGCATTATATGCTTTAGTATTAGAAATGTAGGGAATAACAACAAGCTTCCAATAAAACGCAAGTGTTTGTGCTCTCTTAAGATTTGTATAACAATCTCATGTTTTAATATATCTAACCTAAGGCCCATGGTCTTTCTTTTTTTTTCTCCCTATTAACTGCAAAAAAAAATGCTCCTTCCTTACTGAAGTGTTGTTTTTTTCTTACCTGCTTTCAGATACTTTGCTTATTCACAAGACCTTTATTTTTTTAACTACTCCTTCCTGTTTCACTGCGGACCAGAGAAGTCCACTGTAGCTACATTATTATTCTCTGCCGTATGCTTTTCAGAATTTCAAAAACAGTCTGTTCTCTTCTGTTTTCAGTGGGCAAGAAGTAGATCTGATAATAACAGGGGAGGGGGGACAATTTGTCTGAAAAAAAATTGTGCAGTGTGAGGGAACCAGTCTTTCTTGTTTTCTGAATCTCTACCACCAAAACTGGCCAGGGCACTTATAATTGGTATGTAGGACTGGTAACAAGGTTGACTTATCAGTGTTACTTTTTTAAGCAAATCTTGCCCTGAGAACCTCATTATTTTATACTAGCAAAATGGTAAGAGAATTTATTGCTTCTAAAATTCTTATTTAAAAAGACCTCAGAATTACTTGCTTCTCTAAAATGCTGTATAAATGCTTAAATATATATAAGTAATCCAACAGTGTTAAAATGCTTTTACTTGGTGTTCTTGAACACCCTTCAAAGGCATAAAAATTAACTTTTCTCAATCTTGACAGTCTAATCATGCACAGGCAGTACCTAGTTTATTTTATATAGAATCTCCTCTCTACTTTAGGTTTTAACTGGGATAATCAGTAATCTTAGTTGGTCTCAGTTTCTTTATTAGAAGAAAATTCTCCAGGTTATTCACAAACCAATATATATGAGATTTTTCAGAGGTTGGTAAATGGCTGAAATGGATCCATTGTGCTGTAGGGAGAACCATGTTCTTGGTGTTGAGTTCTAACCCAGCACATGGTGCTGTGGTTTCTCTTCAATGGGCGTAGCTGAACTGTTAAGTCATCTTCTGGCTGCGAACAGTTAAAGCCTGTTCTCTAAAATTTATTTCAAACTGATATGATAATATTTATTTTTATTGTATTAACCATTATAGTGTTAATCTTTCTGTGGAATCATGGCTAAAACCAGATGTTCTAGTAATAAGTTTATCGCTAATGACTTCAGAAGATCATTTTCCCTGGGACTTGAGTTTTCTAGCATATTGAAGTTGATAGGAATTACTGGAAGGTGGAGATTGCTTTCCTCATGTATCACCAAATTGCAACAAATACTGATACAAGTATTACCAAAGGAATCCATTCACTGTTAGGCTTAATATGTTCAAGAGTTCAAATATGATTAACAACAAGTACTGGGTAGTTAATATGGTGATAGGACACCAACGTCAGCACTAATAATACAATATGATATTTTATTTTTACTTTCTTGCTTCAGTAATGTCTGTACTGCACAGTGTAGCCAATACCCAAGATAGCTGATAATGTTTTACTTAAATATTGGCTTTAATCTTTCTGTAGAGAATTTACCTTATTTTAAAGGGTAAGTTGTTCGAAAAGCAGCATTAGCTGGCTTCCATTAGGATTCTGCAGCAGTGGCTGGGCTGCTTCTGATGTTTAATTAACTATCCTTATAGCTAGCTTAGGTAATAACTGAATAACAAGGCCAAATACAGTGAGCACAGGTTTGAGGGGTTTTGATGAGGCAGATTTTGTTGTGTATTCAGTTATTTTCAGAAGTACATTTGGCATTTGAGAGTTAAACTTCCATTTGATTTCTAAGTCACATAATTATTTTACATGAGTAACTGAAAAGACAACATGAGTGAGTACTGTATATGGTGTGAAGGAGTAATACAAAGGAAATAGGCAAATGGGTGGGTAAGCAACATAAAGGAAACAACAGAAATAAAGGGAACAGGAGCAGCTGTGCTCAGTTTTAAAACTTACACTAGAATAATGAATTAATCTGTAAATGGAACAATTACAATTGTATATTAATGTGTATTATACTCTCTAATTTAATGTGCAGTCCAGTCTCATATTTGTATTTCAAGTATAAAAAGAAAACATTCAATTTATATTTTAAATTTCTTGTTTAGTTACTTCACGAAAGCCAAGGGATGATGAAAAAGATGGGCAAGCATACAGATTTGTGTCACGAGCTGAAATGGAGACAGATATTAAAGCTGGAAGATACTTAGAACATGGGGAATATGAAGGAAATCTTTATGGCACCAAAATTGATTCCATTCTCGAAGTTGTTCAGACAGGAAGGACCTGCATCTTGGACGTAAATCCACAGGTATATGATTTATAATGTTCTACTACAAGTGTAGGAGTATAATGTTGAAGAGGTGAAGAGGTATGACTTGAAATTTGAAGGCTTCTTACCTGGTTTCAAGATTATGATATCAACTGGATTCATGCCTTTGTGGCACCTCATTGGAATGAGTTAGAGAAAGATGGGAAAAATCAACTTAGATTCTTCATGAAAAAGGAATATTGCAGAGTAGAATATAATCTTTTTAGCCCAGGAAAGAATGATGAGCATTTCAAAAGGCAGTGTAGGAGTTTCTAAAATAGAAATAAGAATCTTTGCTTTTGTTTTTCTGTCCACTGTAACAGATTAGTTGTACAGTGCCTCTTAAGTAGAGGGCATAGGTGGTGAGTCATTTTCAAACTTTGGGGATTTTTTATTTCTTTGCTTATAGGCCCTGAAAATACTGAGGACTTCAGAATTCATGCCCTATGTAGTGTTTATTGCTGCTCCAGAGCTGGAGACTTTGCGAGCTATGCACAAGGCTGTGGTCGATGCTGGAATTACAACCAAACTTCTCACTGTAAGCAGATATTTCTTATTTATTTGCTTTTGCTTTGAACAGGCTATTCTTAGACTTTTTAAAAAATTTTTACCTTTCCTTCTAGATGGAATTTGTTCTGAAATTAATGTATATAAGAAAAATTAAGCAAGACTTTTGCTGATTACTTAGTAGAAGTTAATCAAATACTATGTATAAGGAAGATTGCTTCTTTCTTAAAAATAGACCTCTTACAGGGAAGTGTTGATTACAAAAATTATTTGTAATGTGTTCTTTGGAAAGTGTCACCTTTGATTATTTGCAGCAAATGGTAGATATTTCATGGTAGGAATTAATTTTTTATGCAAATGTCTTTCTTTCACTTTCTCCATCTCTTCCCCAAAAAGTCTTTGTTCAGTTTTGTCTTACAATACATGTGTGCTTTAAAAATGGAATCTGTAATTCCTGGGAAAGATATTGCAGCTTATGTTAAAAAAAAACATGCCAAACAAACAACAAAAAACCCCAACCATCCAAGCAAAGAAATCCCCAATGAAAACAACCAAGAATGCAGGTAGTCCTTGTTTTCACTGCTGCAGCACTGAAAGTGGCTGAGAGCTGCCAGAATAGAAGTGTTGATCAGCTTCTCTTCCCCTGAAGTTCCTTGGGTTTGTCATATAAAGTGAAAGTGGCCCATTCTGTTCATTAGATCTTCCCTCCCTTTCTGAGACACCGTGTGTAGCAGAGGGAAATGAGACATGCTTCCTCAAGCACAGCAAATTATAAGTATTCTGTGTGGGCATGAACTTTCCCAGCTGCAGGAGCAAAGCAAAAAAGCCAGACTGAGCAGAGTAAGAAAACTGTCCTCTGTGTTCAGCAGGACTCCTTCCCTGTTGCATGAAAACCATGGTTTGCTGACAACTCACAAAGAGAGTGCTGCAGCTTAGTAGCAATATCTTGAATAATGCTGATGGGGCATTCAAAGCAATAAAATGGGGGGTGGGTTAGTATTTCCACTAAATGAATGTGTGATTTTCAGTCATGGATTCTGGTTATTATACATTCTAGTATCTCTGTGGATACTCAGCCTTTGCTCCTCCCTGCCCCATATGACCCCTGAATTTTATGGTGCATTTACGAAGGTGATGTTAAAACTGTCCAGACAAGTATAAAAATAATTTCCTGCACTTCCTGATATTTGATTCCCTAAGGGACATCCTTGCCTTTGTATTACTTCTGCTTATGAATAATAAAGAGCATAGTTACATTTCAAATATGCATTTATGTGTCTTTACAGATTCTGAATCACATCTGTGCACATGTATCTAGAGTATGATTTCCTATTTCTTATTCTTGTGCTTCCTGAACAAATGAAAAACAAATGTCATTTAAAGTATCCTGTCCTACTTGTTAGTGGGTCTGTATGTATTGTTTCTAGCAGTCTAAGCCATTCCATTACAAAAATCCTGGCTCTTGTAGTCATATATTTACCTGTCTCCTTCATTTACTGTGAAGAAAAGGCTATGCACAAACTTACTTTTTCATTATAGCTTTTTTATTGGCAACTGTATTGGGACTTGAAAATATGAAATATTATAAAGGAGGACAAATCTCATAACTGCTTACAAGCAAAAATTCTGTCATGCAAAAATGGAGAGAAATTTTCTAAGAATGTAGAACTAATGAAACACAAAAACATGCTCAGAGGCACCTTCATGAAGCTTTGTAATGTAGGAATATAAATTTCCTGCACATTTTGCAGCTCATGTCAGCACTACAAGAATGCAGCAGTAGTTTCCAAAATGATGGTGAGCAAGGCTGAAATGTTGCCTCTAAAAGCCATAAAGTGTTTTAGAGCTTTATTCTGATAGAAATGTATCATCCATTGGGTTTTGTTTCATACTATTTTAAATCTTGATTTTGTGCTTTCTGTGGAAGTAAAAGGGGCACAAATATATTTACAAAACTGATTGAGTCAGTCACTTCTAGAGCTTTAATTTGATTCTGGTTGGATCATCAGTTGCACATACAAAATGATTAACTGCCTGTTGTGCACACCAGCCCAAATTCATGTGCTTTTATTGATTTTCTTCAAAATTGCAAGATTGGCAAACATTTGCTTGCCATATTTAACATTATTGACACAGCTCATAACTTTTTCAGCCCTTTTAATGTATTTTAACTAAAGTTATTCTTGGATCTACTATAAATTGAAAACTTATTTTCAAAATATATGCATATATAGTTTTAAATAGTCAGTTGTGGTATGTACAGAAAAGATATTCTTCTGTATTATAAGGATTTTCCAAGTCTTATCATCAAATCTTTAGTAAGATTTAGATTTAGTAATCCTTAAAAATCTCTTCCACAGGACACTGATTTGAAAAAAACAGTGGATGAAAGCGCCCGGATCCAGAGAGCGTACAACCACTACTTTGACCTGACTATTGTCAATGACAACCTGGACAAAGCCTTCGAGAAGCTCCAGACTGCCATTGAGAGACTGAGGCTGGAGCCACAGTGGGTCCCCATCAGCTGGGTGTATTGAGAGGTCTCCAGAGGAGCTTAAGTAACAAATAACAGCAGCAAATGTGACATGTAGATACCGATGATAACCTACAGCACCTGTGCATTTTTACTCTGTGTATATTCAAAAGTACACTGTTCTGAATTTTTATAAAAATGTTGAAGAGAAAGTGTACTTAAATATGTAATTTATTTTAATTTTTCTAACTTTTTACAGATAACCTTTCTATTCATATCACATGAAGGAAATGCGTTTAAGCATTTTTCTATGTTTTGGTTTAGTACCTTTGCCTTTTTCATCTAAGAAACTTTCGGTCATTCACTTCAACATTTACATCTTGGTCTTACATTTTCACTGTGATTAAACAAAGGATACTTGAAACAATTTTTGTAACATTTGTTAATGTCAGTGTTTAACTGATCAAAAGTCTATAGCTTGTATTAGGAAAGAACACTAACTTCTTTGGGTTTTTTTAATTCCTTAAAAAATAAAAATTTCATGGGAGCAGAATTTTAAATACTAAAAATAGCAACAAACAGCTCCATTACTCCAGCTTCTTTTGGCTTAATGTTGGTGCATTCCTGATGTTTCACAATTTCTTGATATCTCTTGATTGAGACAACTTTTGTGTAGGTTCCCTGATATCTGTCTCCTAAAATAACATAGAGCAATACCTTGCAAGCTGCTTATTAGGCTTTCTTGGGAGCCAACCTGTTAGCCCATTGGAGTTGAAGTACTGATGTTAGAAAGTCATATGCAAGGTAATTCAGTGCAATTTGAATAATGATGAAGTAGCTTGAGAGAATCTGATAATGTGGAGCCTTGTAGGTGACACTTAATGTTTAGGACTGTTTATTCACGCTTGTGAAAACACGTTGCTTTAAGAAAAAAAAAAGGCATTTTCTTTTCTTAGGACATTGTTCTGTATTTGTATAGTGATCTGTGGCTTCATTTCCTGTAATGTCTAGCTGGGTTCTAAATTATCTTTTAAATATTTGTGTGTGATCAACTGCTGTATTTTCTGAGTGTTGTGTAACGACATTTCTGTGCTTTTTCGTACATTGTTTTTAATTGTGTTTTTCATTAGATAGCTTGTGAATTGGAAGATGACTGCTAAAAAGCAATGTTGTTTATACCTTTTTTGTTTTGCAATGTATTTCCTTTTGTGTAGTGACAATTCTCCCTCAGTAGGGTCATTGATATAATTTGTTAGGTTCAAGTTCATCGATCAAAACTTAGGCTGATGTAAATTTCTACTTAACGAGAACAGAACGAAAATACAGCTTGTTGCTCAGATGAGCTCTTTTGGTGATCATATTTTATATTACAGTGTCAGCTGTTGTATATAGTCACATTCGCCATCACTTACTGGGTTAGGTGTCTAAACTGAAGTAATCTCTTTAATTTCTCTTCCATCTGGTGACAGGCACCTGGCTTTTGGATTCTTTTTCAACACCAAAGTGTGACATGAAAGGCTATCAAAAGGCAACTTCCTCAGAGCTATTTCTGAGGAAGACGGGTTAGACACTGTAGAATAGTATTGCTTCCTGGGGCTTTCAAAAGACTTTTATGTTCACAAGGAAAAGAAAAAATGGAGTTGATGCAGTATAGGAAAAGTGTATTAAAAAACCCCTCAAAACACCCGTATACTACAGATGGGTTTTTACAAAACTTATAAAGTTGGTTGTTGTGGGGAAAAAGGGGCAGAGGGGACTTGAAATCCCAGTGTATGTGGAAAATGTCAGTCAAACTTGTGTATAGCACAGGAAACCCTGGTGGCTCGTAATACTGAGATTTCAGTCTTTTAGAGGGAATCTGAAATTGTCTAAGGAAAATTTGTACCACTACTTTGTTTAATTGCTATATTTTTCAAGATGTATTTTCTCTGGTTTTGTTTGTTTGGTAGAGCTTTTAATTGTGGCACCAGCATGGAGCTCTTACTTTCCTTTCCCAGGAAACGTGTTCTGTGATCCTGTCGCTCAGAGGCTGCTTTGAGAAATGGATCGAGTTTTGTATGTAGCAGTAAATGATAGCAGGGCCGTTGCTTGGCTATTTTAATGATTTGCTTTTGGCACTCTATGCTGAACATGACTGAACTGTGTTTGTGTGCTGTGTCATAGGAGACCTCCATATGCTGTAAATAAGATGTGCTATCTGGACAGATACGATGCCTTTTCATTGTGGATTAGAAAAGTAGTCTTATTTGTGATGCCAAAAGTGGGCTGAGTTCACTCGTCCCTAATGAATGGAATGAGAAGAATCTTCAGTTTACACACCTTAGTACTTTATATTGCAAACATCCCTAATTTTCATCTTTTTTTCCATAAGTTTATTTAACCAGATGAAACACATGAAACCTGGACACCAAGGTTTAGTCAGGAAAAGCTTTCTGCTCCTTCTGTTTCCATCCTAGGGAGAATACTGTCAAAAGAGTCTCCCTAGTTAGCAATCTCCAAAATAGCCACGTATTTGCTAAAGCGTAAAGCTTTAGCATTTGTTGCAGGTCCACACTGTGTTTAAATCAGGCAGTGAGCACAGTGGAGCCTGGTGGTGGAGCACTGGGTGGTGGCAGTGTAGATGCCAATGAGCAGTACAAATCTTAAGCAGTAAGAGAAGATGGCTTGCTTAGGTTGCAGACAAGGATCACATGGAAGTGTCTGCAGGTTTTTTCTGGGTGTCCACATGCCAGGTTGTAAGGGGGAAAAGCCAAACACCACAGTCCTTGCATCTGTTTGTTAAATCTTGAGGGTTCACACTGGCATGTGTTTAATGCTGAGAGAGGGAGAGAGGTTGGCTTGCTTTTTGCAGTGGTGGGTTTTGGTTTTGTTTTTTAGCAAAAACAGATTTTCATCAGATACTCTGCTTCGTTTGTCACTACCTGGTAGGATGACTAGCATGAGAATGACAGTTACTACTTTTTAAAAGGAGTGTTCTTGGAGGTTCTTGTAATGCTGGTGCTGTCTCAGTCATCCACAGCAGTGATAGTCTCTACCTGACTGAGTGTACTGGACCAGCTGTTAGACAGGGACCTGTACATTGTGCAATCAGGGGAGAAAGACACTATGGAAGGCTCATCCTGAGCAAGTGAAAACATTTCAGAGAACGGCTGTTTGAAGTATTTTGGAGGAGTTAAAATAACTGGGATTTCATGTATCTCATTCTGTACTAAACATTCATTTTCCGGATACTCACAGGAGAACTTTTTACATTGACTGTTAATGATTACAATAGGTGTGTCTGAGCGAGGTGAAGATGCTGCTAAATGTTTAAGATACGTGGTATGTATCACAAGATAAATATTTAAGTAGTTTAGAAAAGTAAGTTATCAAATAGTTGTCTGTGTATATGTATGTATGTGGATGGTAAAACAAAAAATGCTCATGTTGGTTATCACATTACTAAGCTACCATGACTTAATCCAGAAATTTACCTGCATGTGAGACTTTAGAACTGGTACACTTCTCTACCTGGTTTATTGTGTTTACTAATGTATATTTTTCTAAATATACAGATATTTCAATCTAAAAAAAAATTCTATATTTATCTGTAATTTCTATCTGTTTGGACAGTGCATGAGGTGCTGTAAAATTCTGTACATATAGAGACTTATAGAAGAAACACTGTTGTTGCCCTGTGAATGAAAAATTATACATAGAATTACAGTCAGTATGCCAAGACCCATAACTTACTTCCCTGAATTCACCAAAAATTCCCTTCAGCGTGCACCAGTCTCAACTTTCATGTAAATACCCTGGTGCATGTGTACCCAGGTGATTACTAAATTGCTAAATGTTACTAGCAGGTCTACTTTCAGGTTTTGCGTCATGTGACAAGATGCAGTCCAAGTTTGCTGGGATAATTATAATGGAAATTGGGATAATTATAATGGAATGTGTCATCTTGCATAGATTTATAAAGTTCTTTCAAAATGTCTTGCAGATACACAATGAGGGTAAAATTGGAGCAGAATCACAGACCTTTGTAGGCAAGGAAAATTGAATTTATAACCAGTACTATATCCATAACTTGTGCTGTGCTCTCAGATCAGGGAAGCTCTGTGTACTTAGTCCTACAAAAGCTTTGTGAAGCAGGATGGCAGTTCAGCTCATTGCTTTTGAATTTGTGTTTATATAAACTGTCACATCTTGGATAGGTTCAAAGTGTGACATTTATTTCCCCATCCACTGTACTCACTGCGTCTTCTAAAATCATAGACCTAAGTGACTTGCTGTACAAATTGCCTGCAGCTCAGTGCTCAGGAAGTTATCTGGTTTGGTTTTGTTTTGAAGAGGGTGAGTCAGCTAAGAAACAGGAAACTTTTTTCTCTTTGAAACACAGAAAGTCCTTGGCTAGGTATCCCCTTGAGCCCAGCTGGACTCTTTGCTATGCTTAAGGACCAGTGGAGGACAATCCAGCAGAGCAGTCTAGAAATAAGGAACCATGGGTTCTTATGTGTCCTTACGCATGAGCCAATATTGTGAACGTAAATTCTAACTTCCTTCACCTGTTCCTTGGTTTCCCATCCAGGCTTCCTCCAGCTTATTTCTCCGTTGGGGCTAAACCTTGAGGCAGATGCTCTCCTCGCTTGCAGTGTGCATAGGTGCAGCTAAGACAGATTACAGCTGGAGCTCTCTCACACAAATCTATATGGACTGTTTGCTTCGTGCAGGGTTTCCTGGCTCACCCAAATTCTGAAGAGTTCAAGTACAGCATTGTTATTGCCAAACTCCATGGTACTACTTTTGCAGAAGTGGTGAGATCACTTTATTGATGTTATGTAGTGGTGTACAAAGACTTGTAGTCTGTTAGGCCTCTTGCCTTAAGTACCCCTTAGCTCCCAGCTGCCCCCCAAAACCTCTCCCGGGCCATTGAAAGGCTACCTGTACTTAAAGTTTTTATTTTTTGCTTTCCTGGTGGATTGTAGTGACTGGCAGTGTTGAAGTGAAGTCCTGGCCCTTTTTTTTCCACTGGCTTTCTTTTTTTTGGGCCTGTCATTCTTGTTTTTCATGTACGTTTAACAGGCCTACTGGTGGGAATTGTCTGGAATTCTCGTGTCTTGTAGAGGCAATAGTGGTCAATATAAACATCAGTATTTAGGACTGGTATAACTTACTGGTTTTAGGCCCAAGAGAGACACTAAAAATAAGAGTTAAACATGCTCCTAAAATAACCAGTTTTGGTTATTTTACAGGCAGCGTTGGCTTCCAAACATATTAAAACCATGCTCATGTACAGACACACACATAGGTAAAACTTAGGGGTAAAAACTGCAAGTAATTCAGGTACTATTGCTAATTTACCTGAATTCTCCATGGTGCGATACTATTCCACAAATTATCGCATTTTCAGCTGCTGAATTCTGAGTTCATTTGCTGGTATTGCAGCTGGGATTTACCTGTACAGGCTTAAAAACAAACGCCAGCTTGTGAAGGCCATTAGGCAATTTCACCTGCAAAAAGGGGTTCAGCAAGATTTGTATTTTATTGGAATAACTTGCACTTGAAGTAAAAAATAATTTTGTTCTCATTGTTTGGAACCTTTTCTTACGTTCCGTGGGTAGGAAGTTCCTTTTGCTACTAGAGCAGTGGTCATAGTTAAAAGTACTCCTGGAAACACTTTCTCCCGTTTAGCCTTTTCCCTTTTAAAGCAGTAGCTCCATGCTAGTGCTTCTCTGTGCAATTTTGGCTGAACCAAGTATTATCCCACAAGTAGCCATTTACCTAGAACACAGTAGGGCCTTTTCCAAAACACGAAGTAACTTCTCCATTCTTTAACCTCTCACATGATACGTAGCACAGAGCAAAGTGAATGGCCCTGTTTGTACAGTTCCAGGGGTGGCAGCCAAATTGTTGGCTCCAAAAAGATGTGACTGATTTTTGTTGGTTTAGGTGGAGATAACTGTTGAAATGTATTTTTCCCCCTATGAAAATGCATGTTGAGCATCCCTTCCCCCCACTCCAGTCCCCCATCATATACTGCCCATGTGTACCATTTGTGCACTGTAGTATAAGGAGGGGAACCGCCTCTGTGGATTTTAAAATACAAGTTTGCCTCTCTCCCGCCCTACACTAGGCTAAGAACTGTAGGATCTTGGTTAAGTGTTTTGGGTTTAGGTGTGTATTAGAACTCTTGTCGCTGTGCATTTCCCTACCTTGCTTCTTCTCACAACGGGTTTTGCCAGTTGGAAGCTCTTGTGGTTTTTTGTTTGGGTTTTTTTTTATTTCTACGGCATATTAAATTAAGCTGGATTTGACATTTGTAAAATTTGCAAAACTGCTCTCCAGTAAAAAAAATAGTTTATTTAGTTGAAAACTTCCTACAAAAATCTTAACTATTAGCTAAACTTTTTATTGTTTTCCTGAAAGGGATGTCGTATCTAATTGAATACAGTACTGTAGAACAGGCCTAGGATACGGGACTTGTTAGCAGTGTGACTTCATACTGATAAAGTCAGCTGCTATACGGGATGTTTTTAAATTGTGACTTGTTTTCTAAGACCCCCCCCCTTTGTCTTTTTCACAGCTAATATTTTCACAATAAACACAGCCAAACATAAAAACATTAATGTACAAATGATGAAATTCTGTTAATTCCCAACAAAATATTTTTGTATATAATAAAGATTTAATATTGAAAAAATGTTAACTGGCTTTTTTTTTTTTTCATACTTTTGAATATTAGGCAAATAAGGTACCAAGGAGTTGTCAGTGCACCTCTGCCTTTTTATCTTCAGAAAAGCAGCTTTGCAGTTTTTCTTGTTTAACTCGATGTTCATGTATGTGCTGAATCCCCATTCCATGTACAGGGAGACCTTGGGACCTCTTTGGCCACCCTGTGCATGTCACCACTGCTGAACATGGGTGCCCTGTTTTCTGAGCACTGCAGCATTGAGGGAATTGTTCTCCTGGGCCTGCACTGTCATTAGCCAGTGTACAAGAGCCCAAGGGACTCAAGACAGAGCAGCTTTAAGGAGGCAAGTACTGGTTACCGGCAGCAAGGCAGAGCCATCTAGCCTCTGGAGATAGCACCTGCTCCTTTTTAAAGAAGCTGCTGACCTCCTTCTGGATTGCAAAGGTATGGATTCTTCCCCTTCCTCCTGGGGAACGCAAAGGGAAGTGGCATTTTGGGGAGGTAAGTCAAGGTGCAAAATCAAATCCTTTATGAGACAAGGTTCAGCCTCCTCTGAAGCAGCCTACAGCTCTTCCACCACCTCCCTTCTTAGGGAAGACCACATCTAACCCTGAAAAAGCATTTTCTGTATGATGCCAGCCTGTCACAAGGAATTGCTGGTTAGTCCAACATGTAGTGGCTGCACATCCGGCTCTTCTGAGGTGGATTGTGAATTAATTTGGACCAGTGCAGCCTTGGCTGGGTCCCTGAAGAGGGTATATTCTTGGCTTAGGGAAGGGCAGGACTGGAGTTATTTGGAGAGACAGACTGCTTCTTTTGCTCCCTTGGATCTTCTTGTTCCCAGTCTGAGCTATTTTTAAAATTCATGTGAATAACAATCCTGCATTCAAGAGCACGGAAGAAGGAACTGGAGGGAAAATGGTGATGATACAACCTGCCTCAGTGTTTACTGCCTGGTTTTGCTGCTCACTCAATTCTAAAAAGGCCCTTCTACCCTACCTGGTATTCTAGAGGTGCTTTCATGGTCACTGGAGTGCTGCCAAATGGAGGAAAACGGGGAAACCCTTCCTCAAAGAGCGCCTAAAGGGACAAAGCCAAGACTGAGAAGCGCAGCCAATGACTTCTGCAGATGCATTGATCAATCCTGAAAGCATGGCAGCCCATGAGGTGAGGAGCCAAGAGACCCAACTGCTCCTCCCGACTAGCAGGAAGCCTGGGCTCCCTGGGACACGCTCCTGTTTGCTAAAGTGTCTCTCCTGTTGCCCAGGTCTGAGGCTGCCTGTTCAGTGGCTTGAGCTGAGGCAAAAGCCTATTTACATCTGAAGCCAAAAGAGCAGGAAACAAACCAAACCTTTTAATTATCTCCATGGAACACCCAGCCTTGGGGTTTTTTTTTTCCACCTCTTTAAACAAGTTCCCTCTTCTGTATCTGTGACACGGTATCACACCCTGAAAGGAGTTACACAGTATAGTGCACACGAGGCTCACACAAGCTCTGTGAGGAAGATCAGAGGACGGGGACAGTGGCACCACACAGCCACTTGCCATCTGTGTGCACGACCTTTCAAGGCTTTTTTGGAACTCCTAAAAGAAAAACAATGGAAATTACACGCGTGAGGTTGTAAGTTATTCTATTGTTTTGACATAACATTTAAGAGAAAGTTTTGATAAATTAGTTACAGAGGCAACTTTTGAGTAGTGATTGGCAAAAGATGACTCTCCCATTTACACCCACTGCTCCAGAAGCAGCTGCATGCTTCCATCCTCCTAAAGGATCCTTCCATCTGTACCAGCACACCGTTCAGGCAACACCATCAGCTTCATTTACCAGATGAGACATAGAAATGCCCACGGACAGCACAGCTTGCAGAGCTATCCAGAGCCTCAGGGTATGCAAAGGTTCCACAGTGCTTTTCTGCAAAGTCCATGTCCTCAGGGAAAGCTGAACTGAGGTGACTTTTTGAAGACTTCTTAGACAATCTGCTCAAGATCATGTGGGAATAGAGCAGGAAACAACCAGGACTCCTACCCGGCAGCTATGCTGCAGGGCCTGGTTACTGATCATCCCCACACAGCTGCCTGCTTGTTTGCCTGTCAGCCATCTCACGATCATACCTGCAAGCACTTATACTCCACTGACCTGGAACATCATCTTTCCAAGCCCACAATTTCAGTGATCTCTGCTGCATTTCTGTTCCATCCACAATTACAAAAAGCTATGATGGAAAAAAAAAAAAAAATAGTTCAAAGCACACAGTGCTTTACTAGTGTTTTGGAGTTAGTCAAAGAAACGAGCAAAATATCTGTGAGTAAAATGATCCTTTTTGTGGTGTGCAGCAGGAACCCTTCATGTGCACACACCAAAAGTCATTGCTGTAACTTGAAGTTCAGAATGCAACTTAAACAGCTGTAACTTGCTAAGGTGAGTTAAAACTTCTTAGAAAACAGAAATGCTGTACAAATGCATAAATCCCTAAGGTGGCCTTGGTTTTTAAAAAAGGGGTTTGATATCTCCTGCATTGTGCAGGAAAAGCCAAACAACAATTAATAAGAGAATCTAATCAAGTACCATTTTGAAAGCCCTCCATTTCACTTGCTTCTGAGTGAAGGCATTCTGCACAGCCAGTCTTAAAGGAGCAAAACAGCTGCTGCATTGCAGAACCCTGGATTTCCACAGCCTGCTTGTCTGCTTGCTTACAAAAAGCAGTTTGTCCTTTGCTGTTTTCTCCCACGCATATTAATGCAAGCAGTCAGGTTTCTACTGCCCTGCAGATCTGACAATTGCCACACCAGCTCTGTCCAATTTTTGTTACTTCTCTTTTTTTAATTCCTTCCCTTGATTCCTTATGTATGTATTTTCCACTGGAACCGCAGAAGACATGTACCCCCGGCGTTCCAAGTGCCCCCTGACTGCCCTAAACCCCTGGCTGCACTGCCCTAAGTACCCAGTGGAGAGCTCTACTGCTTAGCCCAAACACACCAACACTATGGAGCTACAGGAGAGCAGGCCACAGCAAAAACTCAGTAAAGCTCCTATACATTCCCACCTAAAGCATGAAGTCCATACAGTGCAACATAAAGAACAAGTGGGAAGAATCGAGGTTCTTGCATAGTTACAGCTTTTACAGAAGACTCTGTCATTTCCAGATTGATGTTTGATGAAGCAAAAAGCCTTTGCACGATGTCAAATCTTCCTCTGTCAGTGAGAGTGGCCACCAATGGACTGCCCAGTGCCACAGTGCCATCGGCTGAAGCAACGTCAGGCTGTATTTACGAGAGAGAGCAAGAGACGAGACATGAAAAACTTTTCCAAGCAGTGCTGTTCCTGCCATTGCACAACTCAGTTCTGTTGTACAAAACCACCACAGAGCTTACAAGGCAGCAGCAAAAGGGCAAGACTCCCTATATTATTAGCCTCCACAAGTATGACATACTAATCCAGGACCAAAGCTCTGTGGCATCCTTTAAGGAGAAACATCTCTCCTACTGTCCCCTCTGTTCCTGCAGTTCAGCTTCTCTCACTGCAGATCACACTTAACTCTCACTCTGAGCAAACAGTAGCATTCACCTTGCCCCTACATATTTAAAGGATTTTTCTGTAAGTGAGCTTAAAAAACTCAAAAAAATTAAAAAACATAGAATTATTTGAGTTGGAAGGGACACTAAAGACCATCTAGTCCTGTCACTACATGCTCTTGTAAAAAGTCTCTCTCCAGCTTTTTTGAAGGCTCCCTTCAGGTACTGGAAGGCTGCTATTAGGTCACCCTGAAGCCTTCTCCTCTCCAGGCTGAACAAACTCAATTCTCTTACCCCTTCCTCACAGGAGAGATGCTCCATCCCTCTCATGCCCTTCAGCAGTTTCAATAAAAGGCCTCAGAGTTTTGGGACTTCAGAAACTGCCATGGCTCAAGCACTGCTGCTACCAAAGCGGAATTTGTTTCCCGGGGCGGGGTGATTACTGTTACTGAGACTTTAAAACAGTGAGAATATTAGCAAATTAAAATTTGAGCTTAAGTGACAATTTTCTTTTGCTTATAACCCACAAAATCTCCCAAATAAGGAAATGTTTAGAAGTCAGGTATCCACCTGTAGGAAATTATATGCTTCGTTCGCCACTGTCAGACCGACCTTGGCTAAGCACTGCCTAGGGCTGAAACTCACACTGGAGCTTGACCTCTCCCTTACTGGGTGAGAAACGTGGTGAGGCCAAGGACACGGTCACTCCTGCTGCTGGGTCCACAGGCCACACACAGCCACATCTCCATTACTCACCAAACAACACAGTGCTGGAACAACCTGAAGATCACAGCAGGCACGCAGCAGGACCAGAGTGCCATCAGAGAACTCTGTGAGGAAAAGTTAACAGGGAAAGATTGTTTCCAGTCAATGCTGCACAAGGCGGGCTGCTGGAAGTGGGGCTTTAACAGGGAGCTCTCTTACGGGATTCTCCTCAGCTGGATGTTTGGAAGAGGCTGATGCAGCCCAATCCTGCCTGCAGAGTAAAATGGGATGGGCCATGGGTCTATCTATGCCCTTGAAAAGGCACTAGCAGAAAAGGGGATTTCCTCCCCATCATCCTTGTGTCCTCCCTAAGTATCTCCCTAGTGTTTCACCCCAAGTCTACAGGCTGAATAAATGACTGAGGCCTCAAATAAATCAGGAACCTATGGTCTCAAAATCTATATGAGATACTGACTTCTGCAAACCACAGTTTGAGAGGATTGACATAGCTGAAACTGCCTTGGGCTGGGAGATGAACTAAATGATCCCTGTGGTGCCCTTCAGCTCTGTAACAAAAAAGCTGTAATTCCTAACAGAAGCAACAGCTTTTAAATCTTGATCCAGCTATACTTATGCCTGGACTTTAGCAGGAGATGTTATGTCCAAAGTCAGGTGATAATGCAACAAGCTCAATTAACTGCGCCCTGCTGTTAATAGCATCTGACAAGTGTTACCACATCAGCAGGTTTCTGTTTTCTATTTCTTTCTTGTCTCCACAAATCAGTAAAGCTTTCCTACCTGGGTACTGAGCATACATGAATGCACACTGACATTTTACTGCACAGTGCCACATCTACACTGGACTTGCCTTTGTTACCTTAATGTGAGGAGAAAATTTCAGGGAAGTCTGCCCTGGATTTCATAGCTAGCTTTTAATTAACACTGTGGTGCCAACTAGATGGTGAGGATGGCATTTGTTTGACATTTATGTTTAATCTCCTGTTTCAGCAGCTGCAAAGCAACCCTCTAATTGCAGCGTCTCTATGTTACATTCATTTTTGCTAAATTTAGTTTGTACCTCAACAATATACGCTGTTACACAGGAGACAACACCTAATTTGTAATTCTCAGCATTTAAGCAGGAAGAACTCTGGCATGCAATAAGTACAGAAATCAGCTTGCCAAACTGCAAATGCCCATATTCAGCAAAGTCGAGCGGTATTGAGGGAATGTGTATTTTACACACAAAACCTGTCAGTGATTGAGGGCTGACTTTAATTCACAGCCAGGAATGCTAAGCATAGTATACCACATTCAAAAAGGGAACAGAACAATTTATGTTCACTCAGCTCACCAACAGCTCAAAGAAAGCCATAAATGCTTTAACGTGGAGGGAGCTTCTAAAAGGAAAATAGAATAAAAAAACAAGCGCTCTTCACAACATACCAGAGATAGCACTGATGAGAAGGTGAGCAGCTGAGAAAAGTTCTTCATCCTGAGGCTGATAATTCTGCAACAGCTCACTCTGTAAGCTGCACCCTAAGAGCTGCAAGAAGTTAAGGAGGTCTCTTTGTTGCGCAAGTTTTAACGCCTCCAGATCTGGCCTGTCTCCTGTGCAGATATCATCGATCTGAAAGTAAAAGAATAAGCAAAACTTCTTGAAAAAAAGAAAAATTCAAGCACAGGAGAATGTCAGTGCTATTCTGAAATTACTTTTAGAAAGCAAGCCAAAGTTCCTTCATCTTACCACATCCCCCAGGGCAGCCACCATTTCTTCATGGGGCAAGAGTTCACAAAGGGTTTTATATAAAGCTCTTCGCTTGTCTTCTGGAAGCTTCACAAAGGGCTGGAACTGAGTCTTCAACCACGACAGATCTTTCCCAAGAAAGCAGTAAGAAGTAAAACTAAGTATTTCTACACAGATGCCAGTAAAAACAGTTAACATTGCTATGTGTTTCACAAGCCCATTTATCCTACACCCTGCCATCCCAATTTCCATGAGCACAAGTTATAATGCAAAGCTGGAACAGATCTGATTATAATTCCTAAGGAGCTAATGAAGCCCCACTGAAAACTCTGACAAAGAACAGCTACCAAGGATCACCATTTGGTGTTCAGGGTTTTTAGTATTTTAGAACTCAGTATTTAAATGCTAATCCGACTAACCACATCTGAAGTTTTTCACTTTAAAGTTTACCTCCAGAGTATGTTCATTTATAAGACAGAATGAAGAGTTTTGCTCATAAAGTTACTTCTTAATCTGTAGTTAGTATGAATTACAAAGTCAATGGTGCAAGTCCATACACAGATCTATTAGCATCCTAAACTGTTGTACTTTTATTTCATCACGTGCAAAAAAGAATTATACCCCTTTACCCCTGACCTAATTATTATTAAAAAATCAGGATTAAAATGTCTTAACTGAAATCCCAAACCCATTATGGTAATACAACACATGTACAAGAGAGTGCACTGCACTGATTTCACCACTATTCAACTCTGATAATGTAACTAAATACTTTGTGACATCACATTGCCACTTTGATAAAGGAAAGTAAGTTTTCAAATCAATAATGCCAGCTGGAAGTTTGGAATGTTTTTTCCAACATTCCAAAAATATGGATATGCAGGTGTTCTTAACCTTGTTTAAAAGAAATTTTCCTTTCTATAAGAAACATGCTCTCTTTAAATATGTCTTTTATATCTAAAAAGTTACTTCCCTGGGAGAAAAAAAAAAGCCCAGCCACAGGGAGGTATTTTTTTTATCTGATGAAATCATATGACTGTCTATACAAATCATAGAGAAGGAAACCCACTTTCAAATTCTTTAACAGAAACAATTTTTTTGAGTTTTTTTCCCCTCAAGAGACAGTGTGCAGGTTAATTAATTAAAAGAAATCACCAAGCCTTTTAGGCAAGAAAGGCACAAAGATATGTCAAGCTAAAACAGAACAGTGGCATACCATTCTTTCACAATTAAGTGGGTTTTATATACACATGGAGACAGTTATTCTTTCAAGCAAGTCTACACAGGAGAATGACAGAATTTATTTCAGGAGAACAAATAATCTATTTTGACCACCGTCTACTGAACAACCATTAACAAAAGGTAAAATTTATAGATAACAGAAGTGATGTTCACCAGTAGAAACAGCTGTAAGAACTCTACCAAGAACTGATGACAAGCAAAGTGTGTTCTGAAGCCTTGACTGGTTTTCCCTTTTTTAGTTCCCCTGGTAACAATCCTGCCCCTTCTTTCCACATTCCTACAATAAACAACTTGTACCTGGCCCATTATACCAATTAGCAAACTTCTGTCTAACTCACATTTTTTCAGTTATAAAGCTTCTCAGAAAATAATGACACTAAGTGAAGGCGAGGGATGTCTTTGTAATTTTGAAACTTAAAATAACCTCTAAGAAGCTTATTGAGAGTACTTTTCAAATAATGAAAAAGTATTTTCAATGACCCTTTCTGAATGAAAGGATAAATCATCACTAATCTTACAGAGGTTATCTGAAATGTAACAGAGCTGGCATAAACACCTGACTTCGTAAGATCATATTTATGACAAATGGATTCAGGGCTGTTCCTAGGGAACAGTCCACTGCATATACCTATTGCAGAACTAGTTTTTTATATCCTTTCAGTGCATTCCCGCAAGAGTTCCTGATAAGGGCTATTAAAATGAACTAACAAGTTTTCTTATGTACTGTTGTACTAGATTATTTCTCCCTATCATGTTGCTTAATTCACTGTAATGGAATCATATAATACATTTCTGGTAATACCTTGTTTCAATACACTTATAGAAGCATCACTGGGAACGAGGGTTTTAGCCCCAGAGTACATCTCATTATCAACAGCATCTGGCTGATAAAGAAATGAAGCATCTCTGAATAGAGCTGAATGGGGATAAGTTGAGCCTTCTGTGCTTTCTTTTTCAAAACCTCCTTGCTGTTCATCTAGCAGACAGAACTCTGTAATTAGAAATTCAATTAAAAACAATAATTAATAAAATACACAAGCAGTTACTAAGTAAGATGCAAGCTAGTATTTTCTAGTGTTCTCGCATGTGATTTCTCCATGTCTCATCTCTTTCAGATGGAAATAATGTCAGCCATTGGCTGTGCATGTAAATTACTGAGCATTACTGCAGCCCTCATGTTTGCTACAGCATGTACAGATGAAGGTCCTGTGGTGCAGCTGCCGCCTACAAAATACGACACCAGCTCCTGTGAACTGAAGTAATGTAGGCAGCAAATACCATGAAAACTTCCCTCCAACACTGTAGATGTGAATGCTGCACACAGGAGGTGCAGATATGAATTCCTGATATGCTGCAATGCAGGCCACCTGACCCGCTCATGATGGAGACACGTGAAAGCACCCTCAGAGATTTGTAAGAATTCTTCAGGGTCCTTCACAGAGCTTCTTTTAGTCATGGCACTGACAGACTCCTCTTTTTAGCCAAGCCACAGGTCCATCCTCAGGTACTCCAGATGAGTGGAAAATAGGGGGGTTTCGAAAGTCTCTAAAGGATGTTACCCAGGCATGTTCCCTAACAGAATCACTCTGCAATATACTGTCTCTTTGCAGTAACTTCACGAAGGAAGTAACATGTCCTGGATGGATTATCCTTTCTGCCTCATCTTTGTGACCTCACCCACCAGGGACTGCCCTTTTCCTGCCACCCCAGCGCCCTCAGCTTGACGAAGTAAAGGGACTCCTGGAAGCTATATGGAGCCTTCGTAAGAGTTATGCTGAGAAATCTGGAGTACTGAGTTCTGTACTCATGTGTCCAGCATTGTGTCCCAAAGATGCAGGACAAAATCAAAGCATATTCTGATCATCTTTTATTGGCTCAAATGCAAGATTTGAATCTGTACCCCTGGGACTCTGCAGGAGGTCTGAGGAGAACACAGGCAGGCTAGCAAGAGAAAACTCAATTTTAAGTAATACCTGACAGCAAATGGAAAAAACCCATAACTAATCAAGCACAGTGCTCACGTATACCAGGCACAAAACCTAAATACAACCTTCCTGCAGTTACAAGAGTCTGTCTCACTAAATTAAGGACATTCAAAGCAGATGAGAAAGCATGTAGAGCACTCCATCAGCAAAAAGCTTTTCAAAGGGAAAGTAGACAAAGAATTCTTTGCCACAGAGGAAGAAGGATGACAGACCTTTATGCTTGCATAATCCTTTGCAAGGAAGAGTGAGTTACAGAGGAGCAGAAAGCGATTAACACAAGCCAAGAACTTCCCAAAGCAACAAGACTCTGGACAGCAGCTGAGGCACCGTCAGGCCAACTTGCTCATGTTACTTTCACTGATAATAACAAGGCTTTTACATGAACCCTGGGGAGGATGACAATGCTAACAAACTGCCTCCCCTCTGGAGCAAGACCGATGCTGATAAGGGAAATCAAACTTTTCAGATGATACTGTGTGTTAAGAGATACAGACCCTGCTGTTAACTCTTGCAATAGGAAATTCAGAGGAAAACAGAGGACTCAAATTTTTGTATTAATAGTACTGTTAATTCTGTATTGAACCCCATTACACTCCTCTACAACAAACCCCCAACAGTGCAGGTAGAACTTGTTAGTTATTCAGAAATGTTACTCCTTTGTGTGGAAAAGTGGAAAAGATTAGGACTAATTTACAGATACTTAAGAGGAACCAAGCCACATATTTTATTTATAAAAATGTCCAAGCATGTCCACTCACATCAGCCAGAACATTTTAAAGGAAATTTATATACCACTTTTCCTAACAGAGTAACTGAAGCACTGCCAGTGGCAAAGAAATACAGACATAAAAAGTTTGCAAGTACCTTATTCCGTAATTAACTCTGAAGAGAACTCAATCAGGCTACACCTGCTACTGGTCACTTTCCGTCTCATGAAAAGGACTACATTAGTCCCTGGATTTAACTTCAAAGTCTATTCCTATTTCCATAAACAGACACTGATCACTGCTGCTCAGACATTAGTAAGTTGAAATTTAGGCTCCACCATACTTACTGTTGCTGACAAATCCCTAATTTTGTTGCTAGTTCCTCCCCTTTACCTTCCCAGTGACACTCAGGCGAGGGAAAATAGCACAAATTAAAAAGGAAAAGAGGCAAGACTTAGGTTGTTTGAGATAAAACATGAAACAAGCTGTGCTGGTTTTGAAACCTGAAAGACATTAATGCTAAGGGTGGAAAAAAAAAGAGTGGAAAAAGAAACAGAAGTGGAAAAAGAGCAGAGAAACACAGCTCATTATAAGCTAGCAGGCCATAGGCATTTCATCTAGAAATCACTTAAGTAGGTTATCAGCTATACACCTACGTAGTCAGCCTTAATTGTACCTCATTACTCTAAATTACAGTTATATTACAATCATGAAGTCAACGTTCTCTGCCATTACCTCTGTGTTCTGTCTATGTCAGACCAATTCCACATTTCAGAAACTTTTTACAGGTTACATGATATTTACTTCTATTCCTGAGCCTACAGACTTCCTTAATGTCAGAAATCAATACAAGGAAAATTATCTTCTGTATTTCTTAGCCAGATAAAGAGCATCCTGGATTCAAATCTCAACTGTACTTCAATTATTTCTTCAACGTATCTCCTGTTTCTCTCCACATCAGTCATTCCCAACTTCAGCTCTACATAGTCCATCTGATTTCCTTTCTTCTTGCATAAAATGCCCTGAAACCTCTTTCAGGTCAGGGAGTTTAAATGAGGATAGACAAGCAAAAAAACCACACAAGTAATTCTGCAGAACAGAGTTACAACTCCCCCCAAAGCCAATTTCAACATTCTTTTTTAACCTGAAAAAAAATTGACATAAGTAAAGCATGACCAGGAAACATGACAAGGACATTTCTGCAAACTTTCTGAAGGAAATTGTATATAAAAGTGTAAGTTAGGAAAGTTTAAATTTCATTCTGGTCTGAATTAGTCTTTTCTTAGCATGACTGTTGTCTAAATATTCCTGGTTGGCCGTTGATTTACATTCAGGTCACCTCCTGCCAACAGGTGAAGGGAACAGCACAGGCTGAGGGCCAGCTAGCTAGAAGCAAAATTGCAGAAAAAGACCTGAACAACAAATTCAAGAGGATCAGCAGCATGCCCCTGCAGTTACTGAAGTTTGCTGCACACTGGGCTGTACTGACAACAGTGTAGCTAGCTGACTGATGAAACTGAATTTTCAATTTGGGAGACTCTATTCAGAGTGCGGTGTCTGGTTTTGAACTCCCCACATTCACATACTGGAGCAATCTGATAAACTGCCACCAAGATTGCTGGGGACTGGAGAATGTCAAGTATGAGGAGAGGCTGAGAGACTGGGTTTGTCCAGGTTGGAGAAAGCACTGCTAAGGGAGAACCTTACTGCTGTCCGTAACTACCCAGTGGAGGCCTGAAGAGAAGATAGAGCCAGACTCTTCTGTATGATGACAGGACAAAAGACAAGAGACACAAATTAAAGGGAACTTCTCATTAGATATTAAGGAAAAAAAAGTTCACAACCACATTCATCAAACATGGTAACAGGCTGCCCAGACGAGCGATGGAACCTGTGTCTCTGGAGATAATCAAAACTTTAGAATAGACAAGGACATGAGCAATCCGATCAAATGCTAAGCTTAGATCTAAGTTCAAAAGTTGGCCCTGCCTTGGCTAGGCCCTGAGCTAGACTACACCCTGCAGTCCTCTGAAGCCTAAGTTATTCTGAGTTTATTCACGCAAGTGAAAAAGCATTACTAAACGAAAAGTGAATCATTTCCAGCACAAATAACAATAATCAAGGCAAAGGAAGACCATACAACATCATCACCTTCATGCACAGGGAAAGGCAAAACTCATTGCCAGACAGACGGCTTTGTCCACAGCTGAACTGTGTGCCACGGAAAATGAGCTTTTCACTTACCAAACTGGCCATTGTGCTTTATAAACAGTTCAATTACACCATAGGCAATAGTGGTTGCAGGAGGAATTTCAAGGATCACACTAGAATCTTTCATCATACTTCCGTTTTCACTTACTGAAACCTAGAAGACAGATTTATTCACCATTTATCTGATTCAGCTATTGTATAGCTTTAACACAGAATTGAGGTGAAAAATACAGAGAAAGATGTGCTTTATTTTCTGTGATGTCTAACTAAAGAACATGTCATGTTTGACACCTACAAAAGGAACAAGACTAAGCGCGAGGTAGAAGCACAATGCCAAGAGAAGCTCTCAAGTTCTTAGCTGCCCTGTCCTAGTACACAGTTGAGCTCCAGGCGCAGCTTTTGCTACACATGAAATACCTTGTCACTAGGAAATGGGCACCACTTCAGTATCCTGCACTGCCCAATTTTATCTTGACATTTCTTTTGCTCAGCTGGATACTGGTACCCAGAAGGTGGCACTTGCACAGATGGTTGTTGTACTGCAACTTCCAGACTTCTGCCACTGGAGACAACCCGTACACAGAAGTGATTCATCTCCAGCTTTTAAAAAAAACTTAAAATGAATAAGCATATGTTTTGACGTTGGTAATTCCTTCTCAATGCATAAGTAGTTTTTCAGACATCCTCATAATGCAGTTAATCTCTAGGCCCACGATTGAAAACAAATAGCTTCCCAATAAATATGAAAACTCAGTACTGACACTGCAACCATTTGTGATGAATGACTACTTGGCTTTTCAGATAAATTTCCTTCAGCAATGCATTTTTCTATTGAACTTTCAATGAATTGCTATATATTTGCTATATGTTCTGCTGTAGGCAGGAATAGATACAGAAACTGAATCGCAATTTAATAGAATTGATGGAAACTACATTCCAGACTCACATTAAAAGATGGCATCTTTTGCCAGAAAGGCAACAGAAAAAGCATTTTACTTCTCTGAAGTTTCACAGTTAAGCAGTACACTGAGTTCGACATGTTAGACTTCAGATTATTTTTCATGCTTCCTTATCTGGAGAAACCATAATTTCTTCTCAGATAATCTGCAAATGTTTTATTCCTTGCTGATTTTAATAACTTTTACCTTTACTGTTTTTGCAGTGCATCCCATCACACCACTGACTTTTTCCTCTGTCTGGATATGTTCAAAAATAGTACACCTCTGAGTTGTTATTATCTTTTCTCTCAAGATGCACAGCACTTCACGTTTTCTTTCTATGACTTGTTGCAGTAAGCTACTGTTTAGATCTATTGTTCTGAAAAAGAAAAGGCACCATTAACAACATACATACTAGAATTGTGAAAAATCATTTTCTTAATTGATTGAAGAAACTTTTATTGTAAAAATAACAATGGTTTCTGTATGAGCAGTCTTCTCAAAATTATGGTGTCCTCTTTTGTTATTTGGCAGCGGTAAGTACCTGTATTTCACAGTAAGTCCTGACACACATATTGAAGTCTTGATTCCTTACTCTTGAGCAAAAATGGCAGTTGTCTGCTTACTTTCTGAACAGAAAAAAAAAAAAAGGCAAGGGAAAACTAAAGACAACTTTTAAGCTTTCAGGGTAATATGAAGACAACCAGCCAGGCTTGTGGACACTGGACTGAATCCTCTCCTACTGTGAACTCACACTGACATTACCATGGCCATGGCAGGGGATGCTGGATATGGGACACTAACAGAGCAATACCTCAATGCCAACCATCACTGCTTGCTGTGATCTGTTTCAGTGTTCACTTACACCCTGAACTGAGCAAGTACTTCAAAGGGCTGGATGAGAAAATACTGAAGATTCCATGGATTTTGAGACTGCAGAAGATTACTGAAAAAAACGCCCACTATAAACTCCTGTGTTATTCACTGGTATTGACGCCTTAAGACTTTCTGTGTTTGTGTATATTTGTATATATGTACACATTTTTGTACAGTTGTATATTTTATGTAGCTGTATAGCTTCTCATATTTGAAGTAGCAACTAGCAGTTTCTACCTCTGTACTGCATTCCTGAGCATCTGAGCTAAGAACAAGACAGTGACTAGAACATTCTATTTAGGCCCCATGGACCAGGACTAGAATAACAATACACACTGTAGTCAAAGCAAGATAGAAGACCCATGAAGTCTGGAAAACCTCCAACCAGGGGAATGTGACATGAAGAAGACAATGGTGAAGAAGTAAGGGGTCCTAAGACGCCCAACTCAATTCTAGGAAGGCGTGCTGAAGGGCAGACCCGAGGGAGGTTCTTAGGGTGGCACCAAGGTGGCACAAGCGTGGATGGTCTCTGGGTTGGATGTAACCTTTAGTTACGATAATTAAGTAGTGTTATAAAAATAGGAATCACCTCTATGCTGCGCACACACTGTTATACTTCTGGAACTTAAACAGCTTTTCAGTAAAGAACTCCTCTCTGCATTACCTCAAGTAAATTGCCTCAAAAGTTTTTGTTCACATTTTAGGCAACAGTATAGACTCAAAATTCAAAATTAGTGACCAGGACCACCACAGTCAAAAGAAAAACTAGCTGTGGGAGGGACCACAAATCTCTAGCTCACGCCCAGACTTAACTCCACTCCTACTCCACAGTGTAATTCAGCATGTGTTTAGTGCTGTTGGAGATAGTCCTAATATTAGCCCCTTCTCAGAATGAGCAGAAGGCAGAAAGTGAACTCCCAGAAAGAATACAGGTTTATTTTCTAAAAAAAAAGTTACAAAAATCCATGACCTTGTCTTCTGGTGTGTCAACAGATTTTCTGGTAACAGTTGAAACAAGTTCTTAATTGTATTTAATTGATTAAAATTATATTATACTTGTAAAAAATACTCACTGGAGATCTTCAGATGAGATGTTGTATGTTCTGTGAACAGGTAAGTCTAACAAGACAGTTGGAAGATTAAAGGATTGCTATCCCTGGCTTATTCAACTTTTTCTCCTTTCTTTTAATGTAAATGTCTATTCTGGGAGCTAAATGGCAATTCCCCAAAAATGTGACAAAGAAATGTCTGACTCCACTTCATTTAAGTCGAGATATCTCCACTTTTAATTAAAAAGTTTTAGATTTATTAGATTCCGGAGTTTTGAATTTATGCAGTCTGTTAAAGTCTGAAGTCAGCTTGGTTTTTTATTGAATTAAAAATATCCTCAGGCAATTTTTGATCTTTGGAGAGTTACATGCTTATATGAAAGTTCAATCAGTTGGAATGAACTGTCTGAAAACCTTAAAGTTGATTGTTTAAACAAGGGAAAGAAAATACCTCTGAAGCAATGCAGCAGCCACTAGAAAAGCAGACCCAGACATTCCTGAGATTATTAATATAAAACTCTCCTTTTGGTGCAAAGCCATGCTTTATGCTTGGAATGCAATGAATCTTTTTATTAAGCAAAGACTGAAGAAATGTCAAGCAATCACAAACATCAGTGCTCTCAGAAGCGTCTGCCAAACCAGAGGCATTAGTTATCACAGTAACACACCACCAAGCCTATCATATACTTCACAATAATTATGTTTCTGAAGTGGTGTGCTAAGCATCTAGAAAATAGAAATTAATGCACTAAGACTGCAATTTTAACATTTGACCCAGGAAGCCAAAGGGGAAAAAATACAATGAAGCATAAAAGCAATTTGTATTTTTTTCCACGTATATTTTCGGTCTGTTTTAGAGGATGACAAACTTGCTGGATATCCCCAAAATTTAGAGGAAAAAACCCGACACACAACCTAAGGTAGAAAAATGCAGATTAAATAGAGATTTGCTCTTTCTGAGTGCGTGCTAATCAAAGAAGCATATAGAATATGACCTGACTCTACACAAATGAATTACCAAAATAATTCAAAAGACTTTATCTTCCATCTGCTTCTGCAGTATTCTGCCTGAGGCAGGACTGGCTCAGACCCTGTCACACTCCTGGCTCTGAGGGCCAGCTGCAGAACTAACAGCAGAGTGGAAGAGTCAGAAAACACAGGTTAACTTGCAAAGAGGCACAGTGAACAAATTTAAGAGGCTGTGCTGGATTTGCTGCCATAGCACTGGAGGTTACGGAGAGACACCAACAAATAGGGGCACAGAGCTCTGCTGGGCCCTGATGCAGCACTACCACCTCAGAGGTGACCTGGGGACCTCTGCACAGAGCTGCATGTGTGGCAGAGACATGGCCACTGCCTCAGCCCCAAGATTTGTGTGACTTCAGTAGGGCATGTCTAGCTGTAAAGCCAGCGTTGAATTCAGAGCTTTAAAACACATACCCTTACCCACAGCCACAAATACCTTTTCTTCTAGGGCAGCACAGTTAAATGCTCTCCTCTCGACTTCTGAACTTTGTACCATAAAACAGACTCTAGGGTTGCATGTGGGCACACCAAAAGTTATTGCTGGGGCACAGTCTATTTATTTTGTCCTCATTTTGTCCTCAGCATCAAAAACAGGAGATGACACGAGGTAAGCAAATACCCAACTTATCTAAATTATCATTGAAAACAGTCATCAAGAGCAAAATGCACGAGGGTTAAAGTTTGACAATCAGAGCAGGGCTTCAAGTATTGCAGGGCAACGGTCACTGAATCTATGACTATTTTTACAAGAGCTGAACTTACTTGCTAGCATAACACTCCGAGTATGAAGAATATATCTGAACAATACAAGATGGCTGAGTTAAATCCCTGAGAAGACATGGATGCAGGCATAAGAACTGCACTGCATTTTTTAATGTTACAGGTCACGTTTCAGAGCTTTTATTTCCCTTCTACAACCATCATTCTTATGATCTCTTCCACTATCTATTGTACAGGAGCCCTCAACAACCTTGTGCCACCTCTGTCCTACATCACCGTACTCCTGAGCTGAAGCACTCCAAAGTAAAACTATCAATTACAATGAAATTTTGGGTTGCTAAGTCCCATTATCAACACCCAGACTATCAGCCTGTATAAATAAAGATAATTTAAAAGGATTACAGCATTTTGCTTGATTGTTTATTCTGCTTAAATAACGTTCCTGAGGTCAATTATTTACTATGCTGGAAGCTCTACAGGTCAAACACGTACAGAAAATAATCTCTTTGAGTTCTGGTCTCACTCCACATTTAACTGGATTAAACACTTCCATTCTCCTGTAATGCAAAGACTTCCTTCACCTTCAACTTTTTTCATCTTTCATAAGAAAAGCAGTGGACAACAGAGGCATAAAGGCAATTTTCTGCAGATTGGAGGCAGGAAAAAAGGGAGAAAGGCAGAAACCAAATGAAGATGAGAAAACAGAAACCACCAGACAATACAGCAGACTCTCACAGTTAAAGCAGAGAGCAGGAGCCTGATCTAAACCCCACTGCTGAAACTGAGGGTCATTAGGCACAGAATTTGACCCAGTTGTCCATAAAGGAGAGGCCTTAGGACTAGTTTTCCAACAGATCTTGTCTAGTCTTCTCAGTAACCCACCCCATGAATCCTAAAAGTAAGATGTTTACCAATTTACTACAAATACCAACAAAAATGGTTACTGTTGTGAGCACTCTCCATCCTCACACTGAACTCAGCACTGCTGCCTGCCTGCACAGATTTTCACTAGTCCAAACTACCCATGAGTGAAAAACCTTTTCAGTCCTGCCCTGAGCAATGTCACCTCAACACACCTCCTCTCCTGGCTGTAGAGACATGGGCAGCCCACACTAACAGCCTCTTCTCCAATGCATTTATAACGTGCAAAAGTCTGATGTCTTCCATACAAATGCTGCTTGCTCCACAGCGAGAGTATTCACACACCTTTGATCCTGCCCTAATAGAGGTCGCTAGATGAGTGCCATAGAGTGAAATCCACCAGACTTCCCTCTGCCACTTTCCACCAAACACAGATGCATAATATTTCTTCTGCTAATCCATTTCAAATATAATCTCTCTGACCTACTTCTTACAGAACACATCATCTGCAATAGTCAGCTTATTGATCAGATTTCCCTATTTTCCCTACAGAACAACCTGACAATTACGTCACAGAATATCTTCCCCAAGAATACCAGAGACAGCAAGTGACAGGTAGTTCCTCTATTTTCTATTTGGCATCCTCCTTATTTTTTATATCACAGACACACACAATTGCTTTTACTCAATCCTGTCTCGTAACATTTTGTGACTTCATATTGCTCATGCAGCTCTTTTGGTAGAAAACGGAATGGTTTTCTCACCATACTCATAAATGCTCAGGGAGTTTTAATAAATAACAAAATGGTCTGAATTTCTACTGTACTCAGATTAAGAATACACACTTATTTTAGTCTCAGTGGGGAACAATAATATGCACTTTCATTCAACTAAAGTGTGATATGCAATGGTGTATCTTTCAACTATGCCAGAGTATGCTGCTAATAACATAGTTTTCTTAATATGATAACCATAGAGTTAGGAATCATTCACATGATACGATGAAAGAGTGACAGGCATTTTTTGCGGCAGCTGATGTGAACTGACTGACTGCTGCCGTTTGGTCCTATTTTTCTCTGCTGTCACTATCCTCTCAGAACTCCTCTTTCAATTACCCAACACAAATTTCAGTGAAATGGTAAAAACAAACAAGCAAATCTGTTAATCCATGAGAACTACAGAGATTATAACCTCCTCATAATCCTTTTTACTGAAGGGACGAATACAAAGTGGTTGAGGTTGGACAGACATCTGGTCCAAATCCCTACTTACGCAGAGCCACGCAGAGCAGTCTGCCTAGGATCATGTCTCCCAGGAGGGAACCTCCAAAGGCCCCCTGAGCAACCTGTGCCATTACTCAGTGATCCCCACCTTTCGTGACATTTGGACAGAGTCTCCTGTGTTTCAGATTGTGTCTACTGCCTCCTGCTCAGTCTCTGGGCACCACAGAAAAGAGCCTGACTCTGTCCTCTTTATACCTGTCCTTCAGATATTCATAGACATTAGTAAGACACACACACCACACCACCACCCCCGAGCCTTCTCTTCTCGAAGCTAAGCAGTACCATCTCTCTCAGCCTTTCCACAAATGTGAGATGCTCCAGTTGTTTTCACCATCATGCTGGCCCTTCACTGGACTCTCTCCAGTTATGTCCATCTCTCCATTAGAGTAGGAAACTGTACTTAGTACTCCAGATTTGGCCTCATCAGTGCTGAGCAGAGTGGAAGGATCACTGTCTGCTCATACAGCCCACACTTCATCAACTTCTCTCTGAGTATTTTATGGCAGACAGTACTGAATACCCTAAAACTGAAGATGGAATATACTCCTAAATCCATAGCAACCCAAGTGAGTTAAAGGCACAGGACTCTGACATGAAATCAGTATGTTACATTACCCTGTGAACTAGCAGGCACAATGTAATACAAAAGCAAGAGTAATGTAAAATGAAATATGTCAAGTTTATAAACCTAAAAGTATTGTTTAACTTTATTTTAATATTGTATTAGTTTATAGGCTTTCTGCATTTACAACATCATTGTTTCTGCAAACCAGGAAGGATCTCATCCCACACCCTTCAGCTGTCATCCCTTTTCAGAAAAAAGGAGCCAATGCAGCATCTGGAATCTAATTAAAAGATCAGTAGGATTCTCCTTCAGAAGGTACACCTAAGAACTGACAGGAAACCGATTTTCTGCCACTGAGCACTTCCAGTTTGCTGAACTCAGAAGACTCACATGACTTAATTTGACTTTTTAGAGTTTTCTGCTATTTATCTGCAACTTTGACTTAATCCAAGAACATTTTAAAAATACAATTTAATTAGGCTATATATGTAGAATAAATGAAGTAATGATTGATCAAACAAACACAAGCACCATGTGTCATTTAATGACATCAAGAACACTTTGCTGACTCTCACTGCACAAGGACTGACAGGTAAACATCCTCTTATTATCATAACACTCTGCATCCAAAAATCACTAACTTGTAGGCACCAGCATTCCTGAATTCCACACAATGTTTCACGAACAAGATGAAAGCTCGAAGCTTGGACACAATGAATCACACATCATAGAAATTTATGAACAAGCAAGTGGAATTTCATCTATAAGGCATTGCCACAATTTCCAGTGAGCTTCCGCTTTGTGCTGAATTAAAAAAAAACCCTACAAATTCTGCTATCCTCATCATTTTCAGTGACCTGGCAGAAGGCAGACTGACTCAATACCAATTATACACTGTGCATCATAAGCTTTAATAAGCTATGAGCATCTTTTCTATGAACGAAGAACTAGCTCCTTGCATAAAGCGGCACACACATCAACCTCATTTACAGTCACATATAAACTGGTGTGAAGCAACTGATTTCCAACACTCAAAAGAGAGAAAATATTTTTGAGCATTTAGTTACACCCAGGATTATAACCCCAAATTGTGCTGACTTGCTATGGGAGGATTCTCTGTGTGAACAGAGTAGGTAACTTATTTCAGAAAACTAAGCAAAAGCTTACTAATCTAAATCAAAGTTGCTGTAGTTTGTTTCTGTGTAGGACTTTATCTAGTGCGAGAAACAAGACTGTAAATCTTGACTGACACTATTTTCCTGATCCTAGATGCGTATTAATTTTACAGACTTGGTACACACATTAAGCCCAGTATTTTCTGCTTTTAATAAGGCGTTTAGTACAAAGAGAGCAAGGTGCCTTATTAGAATAAATCTGTTGACGGGTGAATGCTTATAATACAAAGAACACCAGCCATTTGTTCCCGTGAAAAAGGAGAATTGATTATTTCTAGACTATCAGTGTATCTAAAGCAAATTTACACCGCTTCTGGCAACTTCTGCACTGATAACAAAAACCTATCATCTTTATCTTCAGAGCATCAGCAAAGGCTATTAAAATGCATTACATCCCCTGCTACAGACCTAGAGCACAATGCTGTCACAACCAAACCACCCTCATCTCCCACAAGTCAGGACCTGCAATACAGAGTAGAACCCTGACTTGCAAGCTGGTTGCCAAGGAGGCTTTGCTCTATGACTGTCTTACTACAACATTAAATAAATCCAATTTCAAAGTAGGACAGAAAGTGGGGAAGTGTTGATTGTCTTGAAAAATACAGAATATGGTTCCCCTCAGCTAATACAGTGTATAAAAGGAAGAAATAGATCTGTATTTTCTTCAACTAGTACAACATGTGTTGACCATGCTTGCTCACCTTTGCTATTCCTTCAACTTCAAATAATCCAATTTTCTAGCACAGTCGCTCACACACACAAAATTGAAAAGCCTGCTTATGAGAACATTAGTAGTTCTGAATTCAGTTTCCGCGGCATTTGCTCCAGTAACACAGAGACACTAATCCATTTTTTCCAGACTGTTACCTCAGTACAGTCCCTCAAAGAAAAGGATAATGCATTCATGCAAATACGGAAGATGAAATTACAGAGGGATGTTTTTAAAATGAAAGGGAAAAGTTTGACCATCAAGATTTCAAAATATGGAAAATTTCTTTTTTGTATATGTAACACCTGAATATGAGAGCCTACAAAAAAAAATAGTTTTCAAACTATGGCAACACTACAGAACCGATTGTTCAGCGACTGCAGCTGGCCCCAAGCTTTTCAGCTTGGTAACCTTCCCTGGCCATTACAATGCCCACATTTGAAACATACCTGTCCTTGACATCCTTCATAAGCTGCTGCAAGTCAATCTCCTGCTTCCTCAGGTTTCCAAATGAGGACTGATTTTCCACATAGCCCTTCCCTCCAGCTCCCAGGCTCATCTTTACAAATGATGATTCAATACTTCCTTGAATAAAATCTTCAAACTTTCCCATATATTTTGCAAAGTCAGACTCCACAATCACTAGAAAAGCAAAAAAGTCATTTCTACCTGTGAAGGGAAGTGCTGAAACAGTCCTGAAGAGATTGGAAAAAAAAAAAACACTTACAGAAAACATGGTAAGTTAGTGAAGGCAAGGAACAGTATCAAAAGGTAAATAATGACATTTACAGCTCTGCAACTCTTTTTTTCTGCTTCCTTCATGTTTACATCATCTTTGCTCTACTATCTTTTTTATTTTGTCATTTTAGGGAAACACAAGGTGACTGAAATACTGAGCTCAGATGCTATGGAAGATCTATAAAAAATGATTGAAACTTATTTCAGCCACAAAAAACCTACAAACCAGACCTGCTTGCACAATACGGTTAGTATTATGGCATTACTTTGGCACATCTCTTTACAGGGCTGTCTCAAAGCTCACTGAAAACCAGTGGAAGCATCTAACTGTTTTAAAACAATTTTAAATCTTATATACCTATATGCCAATGAACTGACTCAGAATCAGCTAATCTTCCAAGCCACCTACACTTAACATCTTAACTTAAGGACTTATTTATTTTCCTGTATGGAATTGTGACATATCCAAAAATATGGGATTCCATCTCGTTAATCACAAAACCTGGACTGCTGTAGTTGGATGAAGAAAGAAGAACAAGGGTCAACCATTTTAACAGTCTGCGCAAGACGAAAGGAAGGAGTGGTAAAACTTTCTTAGCATGGCCTGGGAAAGCATCCCCTGGGCTACTGTCACAAACCAGACACTGTTTATTCATTGCTTTTTGACCTGGAGCACAGTACAGCTTCACACTACTATCACATACTGGAACACACTCTAAGGGAGTTCCTGTGGCTACAAACAGCACTGTTATTAAACTGTAGGACTGTACAGTCTGACAACCTTCAGCACTCAATTTCAGTAGTCAACATAGGCATAACTTTCTTTTTTTTAGTAACAAACATATATTATTACCATTTTTGGTTAAATGAATAGTCAAGTGAGAAAAGAAGCATTCATCTCTTTTCCCCAGATGGAGAACACTTCAGAGCATTCCTTTGAAAGAAGCCCTGTAGTAACATGATTGAGAGCAATAACAAAACAGATCAGGGTTTGTATTCTTTCGATCTGCAGTAATAGTGCTGCCTGAGTACAGATTTACCTTGTTTTATTGGTTTGTCTTCAGTAAGCACATCACTCAGGGTGACTGTCAAGAAATGATACTTGGGCTTCTGCCAGCACCAGAATTTCCTCCTCTTCGTAACTAAGCTCAAAAGCTGTAGCTTGTCTGAGGCATTCAAGTGGGAGACAGGGATCAGGTCACCTCCGCTGTCAGTTTCTCTCACAAAATTCTTGGTTGCTTTTGCAAACATCTTGGGGAATCAATTAAAGCCTGAAAGAATACACTTGTTTTCAAACAACTACGGTTATAAGGTATAAATATTTACACTCTCACTTTCAGAAGTTCTTGGTAGCATTGGTATTAATGCAAGAACAGGTAGCATTTTCACCCCATCTTCTCCACTCTGTGCTGAGAACCACAGTTCAAACAACTTATCCTAAAATAAAAAAGTTTTCACAGTAACACAGTTAAAAGGAGCATTCACAGGTAATTAAACTGTTAGAGAGGAAAAAAACTTACTCAGCCTACCTGAAATTCTGTGAAAAGGCATCTACTAATGAGCACCCCGTAGAGACTGGCTGGGATGAGGAGAGCACTGGGGCAATGGCAGAGGATTAAATAATGCTTCTTTTATTACCTACTATAAAACTATCTTACTCCATATAAGGCAATTAGGTATTACTCACACAAATTATCTTTATCTTTTTAATAGCGAGTAAACACAATCCTGGAAAGTTGCGATTAATTTTATGAACTCTTTATCTCCAACATATTTAAATTTTCTGTTTTCCATTTACGTAACTACAGCTAAATTGAACATGTGTTATTTGAAACTGCTATTCATATCCACTGAACAGCTACATACGTACCTTATTGTAGCTTTTCAATGATTCTAATTAAAAAATATCAGCATCTCTTATGGTATAAGATTTTCTCTATCCTCAGCAATGCATTTTGCTGTATTTACAAGGAATTTTTTCAATAACGGACACTGGCTAAATGCACAGAAAAATTGGTAAAAATGACTATTCACAAGTGCTAAATACACGTCTAATAAATTAATATTTGATCCTTTTAAGAAATCTTAGCTATTTTTTAAATTACTGGTATCTCCACAATTAAATCAGGTTTTTTAAAATCTTAGTGTTCCTCTGAATCCCCCAGCAACACTGACTGGAAAGTTCAACTAAGACCATAAGATGTCTCAGCTGGGTATCCACACATTCATGATTAATTACCTGCCTTGCTCTGCAGAGATCTTAGATTTGTCATTGACAAACACAAAAACTGCTATTGCAGCAAGTACTTAGGATTATCAACAGAAAATGGAAACCTGAAAATAGATATTAGGGCTTGGACCACAGGCTCCATATTTTAGTAGCAGGGGAAAAAAAGCCTTTTTGCAGATGGAAACTTACCTTTTCATTAGTTTTACCCAAATCCCATTTCAGACATTTCACACAGTATTTACCAACTCATGTTGAGGTATCTATCTCCTCTATGGCCTAGTCTATGTAACAAATAAAGGATGTTTTCCAACAACACCTGCATTGAAAGGATTTGAGCAATGTCAAAGTCACATAACATTTCACTAAAGAGTCTTCTGGGACTTTCATTGTAATTGCAGCTGCAACAAACCCTTAGCTCAGTCTCAGCTATATGCACTCGGAATATTTCCACTGACTTTCTTGTTTTCTGACCTTTTCCTAAACGGAAGACTGATTTTTTGCACTCTTAAATGTCTCCTCTTTAAATTTCCCTTGTTATAATCTCAGTGAGAACATTTTAGCAGAATAAAGCAGTGCAGCTCCACTGCAGGAGAAAAAAAAAACCAAAATAAACTAGTTTTCTTTATCCCTGGGACTTCTTTTGCAGGACACTGCATTTGGCAAACAGCCAGATGACAGATTTGTAATGGAGGGGACCACCAAGAAAATTCTCATTGCCTGCATTAGCTGCCTTTCCCAAGCATAACCTTTCACACATTTCTGTGCTTTACATGGGTGCTCACTCATTCTGATCCCCTTCCGTCACAGGTGACTTACATGGGCATGGTCTCTGAAAACAAAAAGGCCATCAATTTCTGAGGAGTTTATCATAAAAGAAATTGCAAAAACCAATTCCTAGTATTATTACACACTCAACTAAATCTCATGTGAAGAACCACTACACCATTCGTGAACACTTCCAATTCATGGGGCTTTGCCTTCACTCCCAGGCACCACGCTTTTGACTGGCAAAAAGAACATAGAGGAAAGAGCACAGAGTGCTTGTGAAGATGAGCACGACTCACCAGGCAGGAGAGGCAGGACAGTTTCCAGCCTCAATATGGAAACGTCAGTGTCTTCCACACTTTGCTGTGCTGGGAATGTCTTTGCAGGGAACATATTTGCTGGGGTCACTGTCCCTGCAAAGCAAGAATATTCGATCCAAATTCCTATTTATGACTCCTTAGATATAGTGCCTTTAACACGAATTCAACAGTGCACCCAAATATCTAGTCCCAAAACAAAGAGAGCAGTTGTATATGCCCTTAGCTGGCATCTATGAGTTAATACAGCCACCGGGCTTGACAGCATCCTGACTGAATGGAAGCTGAGCGGTTGTAGACCCAGCATTAAGAGAACTCGGCCTTTGGAGCTTCTTCCTCTGGAAATTTTAACAGAGTTGGGCTTGGTTTGGCAGAATTAAAAGGGAAGGTATCAAAGCTTGTAGGAAACACCTGTCAGATTGAATTCACTCTTGCAGATTGATAGCTAGTCATGAAAGCAGGAAAGGAAGAAGTACCACCTCCCTTGTCTACTGAGAAATTTTAAATTAGCTTGAACCTGAGCTACAAAAGGACTATTCAATGACAGGGATGAGACGAAGTGAATTACAGCAACTTCACTGTCTACTTAAACAAACAAATCTCACCCAGTTTCTTTGCTTTATCACGGCTCCGTAACTCGATATAGTGGGACTTTAGATCTAAACCAACATTTTATGAATAATTAGTGTTTACCTCTATCAGCACAAAAGCAAGTTCTCAGCAGTTACCAGTTCTATTCTATACCCTCTGCATAAAATACAAAAATAGTTTTTTTTTTCTCCTTTAAACATAAGGTTACACAACACACTGGGCACAGTACACACGGAATTAGGGAAGAGGAGGACAACTGCATCGCCAAAAGCCAGCACATCCCTTATCAACTCAAATTACAACCAAATGCAACCCATGAAGGCCAAAGAGGACTAGGCAGGAGCCGCGGGGTCCGAAGAACTGTCAGGCATCACAAAACGAACATCTGTACGAGCTAATACACACAGTGTAGCAGGGCTGCTCGAACGGCGCATTTCCGTCCTCGAAGAAACACATCCAACACATTTCAGCCCTGGCTGTGACCCTCTTTTGTGCAAGGACTGCGCAGCACGTGTCTCCACAGACCGGGCGGGCTGCGGCGCCTCTCCCGCGCTGCCGGCAGCGTCCTGCCGGGCACCAGGGCTGTGGGAAGGGGCCCGGGCCGCCCCGCTCCTGCCTGAGCACACCCGCCCGCCTCACCGGGGCCGGCTCGGGCAGGCCGGGCCCGCTCCAGCACCCTCAGAGCCGCCGCCCGGAGCTACGGCCCTGCGGCCTCACGCCGGGCCGGGAGGGACAGCGGGGCTCAGGGCGGCGGCCCCTCCTGCCGCCGGGAAGGGCGGCGCGGCAGCGGCCGGGGGCAGCCGGGCCCGCTCCGTACTCACGGCATTCCCGGCGCTCCCCGCCGCCCGCACCGGGGATGCGGCGAGCTCCGCCCGCTGGGCGTGCCGTGCCGCGCCCCGAGCGGAGGGACCCGCCCGAGCAGCCCAAGGAATGGCCGCAGCAGGCAGGGGGAGCGCGGCCGGGCGGCNGGAGCCCCCGCGGCCCTCGCCGTCCCTGCCCGCGCCCCAGGACAGGCTTAGGTGCGGGGCTGGAGCGTTCCCATGGGGAGGGCCAGCCGGTTTGGCGTGGTGCGCCCCGGCAGATAGCACAGGTCTTTCCCCACAGGTAATTGCCAGACGGCGATGTTCCGTGACACCATTAAGACGGGAATCTTTGTGGCATCCTCTCAAACCTGGCTGGGGTCTCCCGCGGTCAGAAATGCACCGGGCCAGCACAAGGTCTGCGGGAAGCAGCAGCTCCGCCGCCCTTTGCAGGCCTTGCCGGGCCGCTGCGGCCCGAAGGAAAGCTCCCAATGCAAGGCCTCCAGCCCGTGGACCCTGAGCAGCAGCACCGTGAGCAATGAGAGATGTGATGGGTGGAGCAGGGAGGGCGGGTTCACAAACCACGGCGTGGAATACTGAGCCCCGGAGCTATCGCAGCCCTCTGAAACAGCGCAGCACCACGACAGAACAACTTGGTTGTTTTTTGTGCCAGAGGAGTGATACAGGGAGAAACAGACGAGTCTGCAGAAACCTAAGGAGTAGTTTTTCAAGATAATAAATATCAAAGAAATCTTCTTCGAGGGAACCATGCCATAGGCTGGGTACTTCCCCTGTGGTTTGAGGAGAGAGCATTTGGGGCTGCGGGGTGAAGTCACTTGTGTCACATCACCAAATCTTAATGGACAAACACCCAGGCTTTGCAAAAAAGGGAAGTTGAAAGCTAAATGTTCTTAAATGAACGGTCCTGGGTGAGAGGTAACAACGCACATAGCTAAAGTAGATCCATTTCTTCCTTAGCTACTTACAATATTCACACCTTCCAATTAGTTTCAGCAGGTTCTAATCCATTACCCCTTTCTGATTTCCCTAGGTAACACCCTTACTGAATCAATGATAAAATAGATTTCCCTTCTGGGGTTGCACCTGCTTACGGAAATTTGAACAAATAGCCAGGATGGAACTAAGTGCCTGCATTTGTGATAATTTAACGTTTATGAACATAACTAACGTTATGAAGAAAGATTATAAAGCTCCAGTCTTAGAGCCTCATCCTGAGAAAAAACACCCACACATCCTCAGGAGATCTCTTTTTAGGATCAGCACCGAGCTGCAGAATTGCTAGCTCCAGTAATTATCTGGCCAGTTATAGCACACATTTCATAAGCTATCATGTGTTTTCCCAGGGAGTGGCAATGTGTGAACCATTTCAAATGCGAGAGTCTGCTGAAGCGTATTTTGAGAAATAAGGCAGGAAGTTGCACTGAGCACAATACCATGGAAATATTCACTAGGGAGGAAGGACTTAAAACTAGTAAAACTTTCTAGTCATTTTAAGGACATTGCCAGTAGTTGGATGTACACCAAGTAAAAGGTGTCCACACCAGGAATATTTCTGTGCTTTCAAGAAAAATCTTCAGCAGAAATCCTCTATCCACTTGAAAGACACACACTGATGTAAGATAGTTTTCAGGTGCTTCTCATTAGAAGACACAGAAACATAGGTCTGGGTAGTAGCAAACACTTTTGGGGTTATGCAACAATTAGAGGCTTCAAAGTCTGTTGCCCAAACTGGCTGCAAATACAAGATGTTTATAATTGAACACCCACTTTGAGCCTTCAGTCTTCATGGAAATGTTCTTCGGGTGCACAGTCAAAATTCACAGCCCACAATTACTTTGTGATCAGCTGGGGTGCCAGCAGGGAGAACATCGTATCAGAGAAACACACATTCTTCGTGTGGTGTGTACTGGGATTTGTCTGCCCAGCACTCCATCTCCTGAGCTAAAGCATGAAATGCATCACAGTTGCATTAGAAGATCATTCTGCATTTCTCCTGCATAAGAAGATCCTCTTGCAGAAGGAGCAGAGGGAGAAAACCAGGAAGTTTTGCCTCTGGGACAAACCGCTTGTGGTATGGGACAAGTTCTTGCTACCCCATTTAGATAAGTAAGTAAAGTGAGGCAATTGACAGGAGAACTTCACAGCCACGACTTAAAAAAATGAGTAATGCACATAAGAAGCGAGTAATAACACAAAAGATGGTAGTCTGGAAGGAAACAAAAGACTCTAGCAAAATAGTTGTATGCTTCTCTGAGTACGGCTGTGTGATATTCCTCAGGCATGATATTTAAGATAAGAAATCACTGGGCAAGCCACCACAAGATGTCAGCATTGCAGAATGGTTATTCCTACAAAGAACAGAAAAAGGTTTTGCATCCTACAAGCATTTTATATTAGATTTATTAATGGTATGTAATGCCTTGTAGCCATTCATGTGTTATTTTAGGCTGCATCCAGCCTGGCTAGAAAGTGCTCGCTCAAATTTTGCCTGTATATTGAGGTGTCCAGAAGTCATCCAAAGGTCTCCCTTGCTGCATGCTGGGCTTTTTTAAAACCCTCACACTGTCTGGAGAAGGATCTGCTGGCCTCAGTTCTATGGAGGAAGTGGGAAAAAAGCATGAAACTATTTTGGGCTTCTATTTAGAAGAGAAGGATATTTGGGGTAGCAAACCTTTTTAAAGATGTCCAGCAACACGAGCCAAATCACCAGCAAAAGAATTAATTTCTTTTTCCCTCCATTTCCTTTTGTAAGAACAAAAGTTCTGACAAGCATTTTATTTGTTTGTTTCCTTATTTCTTTCAAATCAACTAACTGGCCTAATTTGGTTTTCACATTAAAATTCATCTCCTGTTTTGGTGTGATGCTCTGTCCTTTTCGCTTTTCCTGTTCAGTCCTTTGAAACGTTTCCTCTTGCAAACAACAGCTTTCTGGCTCTCCTGCTGTTAGAGCTGTCACCAGCCCTGCCATGGTGCCAGCAGTGAGTGACAGGCTTAGCAAAGAGCAAGGGTCTGTGTCCTGCCTAGGAGGGGTGAGTGGGAAGGTGGAGGGACTGTGCGAGTTCAAAGCAGCCAGAAAACCATTGTTTCGTTTCCCTACCTGCTCATATGAGCTTCTGTCCGTTCTGCCCTGATGGGGGGAAGGAAGCACCATTAACTTGCTGAAGATTTTGCCTGTAAGATGAGTTTGGCCATTGTTTAGAGGCCATCTTGTATTGTCAGGTTCATCTCTGCTACCTTTATGAAACAATATGAGGAAAAAAGTTCACTTCTGGACATTTTAGTCCCATGCAAGGACCACTGGAAAGTGCTGTGCTGAGTTGCAGAAGGCAGCAGACACGTTCAGTATAACTTGTTTGCTGTAACAAGATCCTTTTGCCTTAAGTATTGATGTTGGCATGGGAGGAAATAGTATTACATCTGCCTTTCTGTAGTACACGTGTTGTGGCACAGGGCTCCCCTCTGTCATTGGAAAAGCTCTCTTATCCATGCAATGAGGGTGTTTAGGGTAGCTGAATCTTCTTAAAGCTCTACATATGAAAACTTTGTGATTATTTAATGATTTTACCATGATTTAAAGAAAATTGTCAGAAGAGGTAGACTAGGATCTTGTCTAATAGATTATGGTTACCTAAGAAGTGATCTAGTGATGTGGCCCTCCTCTTGGAGGAAGTCCAGAGGAGGGCCATGAAGTTGACAAGGGGACTAGAGCACATGTCCCCTATAAAGACAGGCTGAGAAAGTTGGGACTGTGCAGTCTGGAGAAGAGAAGATTGTATGGAAGCCAGAAAGGGAGTCTTCATCAGGAACTGTAGTGACAAGGGCAAAGGGAAATTACTTCAAACTGCAAAAGAGTAGGTTTAGATTAAATGTTAGGAGGAAATTCTTTACTGTGAGGATGGTGAGGCACTGGAACAGGTTGCCCAGAGAAGTTGTGGATGCCCCATCCCCGGAAACTGTTCAAGACTAGGCTGGATGGGGCTCTGAGCAACCTGATCTACGGAGAGGTGACCCTGCCCATGGCAGGGGGTTAGAATTAGATAATCTTTAAGGCTCCCTTCCAGACCAAACCATTCTGTGATTCTATGATGTCTCTAATAATAATATGGACAACAGTTTGCATGAATCTGCATGAATTTGCTGTTTCTAACTTTAAATTGTGGATTAGATAGCAGTCACAGAACTATATTTCTTTTACAATAATGATAAATGAAGACTTGGGAAGAGATAACTTTTTGTGTATGTCTCAAAAATCTTCCATAATAGTTTATTATGAACCATCTGGTCTCATTAATGTTGTATTAAAAACCATCTGGCTGCTATATTGTTCAAGCTATTCAGCAGTAAAACTTCCTTATAATTAGCCAAAAGGAATGGCTATCGAACTATTTTGTAGGAGCCCCAAACATTTATGTAGATCCTATATAAACAGTTATTTTAAAAGCATTAAACTGCAAGAGTATAAAAAAATGTATCAGTAATAAAATCTGAAATTAAGCTTATTCCCCATGCTTCTTATTTTTTTTTATATCTTTAATTCTCAGCCAGTTGGAACAGGACCTGCAAAGTCAAATGATAAACTGCATTTAAATAACAAATATTAGGGTTTTGTTTTTCAATAAAACATTGCAAACAGAGGATACCTGTCACTGTGCCTCCAAGAAATGAGGCTCTGTCTCTGCACGCATACACATTTCAGACTGTAAGCACTCTGGCAGAGTTCTCTTTAAAATCAAACTGTGCAGCACATGGCACTTTCTAAAGTATAGTTGTACATCACTGTTTAAAGTATAGTTGTACAGCACCTAGTATTATGGACAGCTAAGTACAACTGATTGTAAATGATTACATCATATACATTGTTTTAATAAATTTTACTTGGATTTGTAATTGTTCTACTGTTACATTTTCAGATCAGTAAAAGATGTCACGTAAAATTAGGGCTGTTCATATTGATTTTGCTATTTATAATAGACAGCCTCAAAGTTACAGCAAATGGAAGAACCAAGGAAAACATATCTAAAGAACCCATAGAAAGTTTAGGACAAAATTGGCAAAGCAACAGGGGTTAAATGATCCATGGGAAAGAGCCTGTGGCTGAAGCTACCTGTAGAGAGGAAAGCTGGAATAAGAAAGTTCTCTTTGATCAGCTCCCCAGGTTTGTTCTGTTTCATGTAATTCCTCTTGCATCCTCTAAATGGACATGTGTGCACAAGCATCCTCAAAAACCTCACTATCTGACTGCAAGAGCAAATTATTTGGGCAGAATTTTCCAAAGAATCAGCAGCATGTGATTGCAGTCCTTCATAAGGCAGCCAGCCGGATGGTGTTTGTATTGCACTGCTGCGGAACTGGATCATGGCCATAGTAAAACCTCACAAAATGTTCAGAAGCTAACATTAATGTTTCATTGAAAAACACCAGATGCATGTTGTCATCTACTACAACATTTGTAGTGATAGCTTTATTATGATTTTCTCCCAAAAAACTGGTCCCAGTCAGCTTGAACTGGGGCTTGCTTGGTTCTTCTGCAGTTACTGTCCAGCCTCACTGCTGCCAACACACCACAGCATGAGCAATGCAGTTTCTAAGAGAGAAGGAAGACCAGCTGTGTCCTGAGAGGAAGCATTAGTAGGAAAGGAAACCATGAGCAACTGGTACTGGGAAAGCAGGAACTGCAGTTATTGTTTTGGCTAGGACCTCCTGACTGCACACTTCAATACTGAGAATTGTACTTCAGTGATATATACTCTTTACTCTCGTTCCTTTCCCCCATCAAACAAACAATTTCTGGTAACAAGACCAAAGCATTCACATGAGCATCAGCTTTAGGAAGCTTTGCAGCTAGATAGAATACAGTGGAACTCTTACTAAGGTCTTTCTTGCAATGTGGCACGTCCAGACCTCTTTTCCAGTTCCTAATATTCACAAAAGGTGAGAATAAAATATCCTTGAGTTCTCTACCCTCCATCAACTTTAACAGGAGCTTTACTCTGTCTCCAAAATGAAAGGGGACAGTTTTAGGATGGGCTGTGCTCACGATCCTCTAGTCCCACCAGAGAACTTAAGATTTTGGTGTGACTGTTTTTGAACTTCCTAAGAAAATTGATTTTTCCATCCAAAAAACCTATATAGCTCCAGTTGCCTTCACAGGATTTGTTCCACTGACTGAAGTGCAAGTAACAAACAAGGAATACAATTAGGATGATCTCTTCATTCCATCTTCAGTCTGTCAATTGCTGAAATGATAGTAAATCTCAGAGTAAACAAAACAGTATATCTCTCTTGCTCTTAGGTTCTCATCTGCTGATAAATCTACATAATCTTCCTTGCTCTAGGCAGCAATCTAGGCATTGCAGACATATCCTCATAAAAATCTAAGGAGAAGAGGATTTTTCAAGGCATGTACTGCAGTAATTCAAAGTAGACTTACTATAGCCTTTATCTTTCTTTTTTTTTTAATACAAATTGAAAAGTAAGAAATTTGTAATTTAGGAAAACAATTTTTTATAAAGGAGTTTTAATAAGGAAAAGCAATGTTAACTAAGAAAAATAAAACATATTTTTGAATTCTAACAACTGGAGTTAGTAAAACAACAAGTGAAACATCAGCTCAAAAAAATCCTCAAAGTGAAGTAGTGCCCTAGCTATAAGAGAAAGACAACAATTCTTGAAGTCTATGAAATTATAGTCAGAAACATCAGCTGATCTTCATACACAACATCTTGTGTTCCAGGAATTCATTACTATTTCAAGAGTCTATAAATACATCAGCGAATCCACAGAGACAAATTCTCAGTCAGCTTTAGCCTCACTTATACTCAGTTCAGCAGAGTAATGTTGATTTACCTCAAACCAGTTTATACACAGTAATATCAAATATTTCCCTTGGTAGAGAGTAAGCAAAGATACAAATTCATAAGTATACATCAGAATTTGGTATCTGGCCAGCTTTTTAACCCCATTTGAAAACAGAGTAACCCTACAAATTCTTAAGCATCTGCTACACCAGAGGGGTCTAAGTTAAAAATCAATAAATCGAGCACAGATAGTTGTGAGGGCAGAAACCGAGACTAAGACAACTAGCCTGGCTGGGATATCTGCAAAACCTTGGGCAAATACCAAAGGCCAAAAGTCTCCCAAGGACAATAAGAGTTAATTCCAAAGATTATTTGCATTCGACAAGATTTGTAGTTTCTGTGTATTCCCTGCCCTGTACCCAAAACCTGTTTGGCAAGACATTGTCCCCCTCCACCTTGTGTCCGTGAATAATGGATGAATGTCTCCTGCCTTGTTTTCCCTTAGTTAACATAATGTATTCTCTTTTGATTAGCTTAGCCCATCCCTTCTTTAGCATAACCCAACCTTCTAATTACACCAAACCTATATTATACTGAACTTCTTTTGAATAAATTGTCTTTGTCTTCCCCCGAGACAGTCCGTAGTATTGACCGTAACAGACAGTAACCTTTGCAAGACGAAAAAACTGTAACACAGGCATTAAACAACAAAACCAAGCAGCCAAGGTGTGTGCAAGGCAAGCTCAGCTGTCAGTGTTTGTCCTCACACTGTACTGGTTTGAATAATTTTGCAGTAAACAAAATTACTTTAAAATAGAGATTATTGTAAATGAGCAGACAACCGATCTTAAACACAAATTGGATGCAAGGTCTATATAAGCCAAGTTTACCTTGCACTTCTGTAGGGAAGAGCAGCCTGTTTTGTCTGAGTTGCACCAACCACACTGTGGGTACTTGGCATGGTATTACCTCAAGGGACAGTCATGAGAAATTCTTATCCATTTCTCTCTAAGAGAAGTTCCTGCTGCCCTTCATGTTCACAATTAGGGCACCAATAACAAACATCTCATGCTATCTTCTCTCCCTTTTATAGTTACAAAAAAAAAATAAAAATCACTGCTTCTGTAAACCATGGCTTTCTCAGCAACTTGAACTAAATATGCTTGTTATTTCAGATACCAATTAAACCATATTAGATCTCTATTAAGTTAATCAGCAATGAACAAATTCTCCCTGACATGATAAAGTTCCAAAGTTTTTAATCCAATAGAACCAAAATGGGTGGATTTCAAAAAACAGGAACTGATTCTTACCCACTATTAAAGCTGTTTTTCTTTCAGCCATGTACAACAGCTGAGGATATTTTGCACAGTAACAGATTTACAGATCCAATTTTTCAGCTCTTCCTGGAACCTCCATGCTCCCTCCCACCAAATCTTTGTAGACACTGAGCCTGGTAACTGCTGGAGAACTGTGGTCAGGAATTTCAGGTTGGTCAGGAATTATACTCTCTGTACTCCCATGTTTTTCAAGATCCTAGTCCCTCCATATTGCATCTTAAACACATATGGTAGGACTGTGAGACATAGTTGAGATTTGACTCGAAGAGCTGTCCTGAATCACCATCTCTAAGGGAAAATCCACCACACTGATCTCCTTCCTTTCCAATTATTTATTTTATCCGGTAAATACTGTGTTTCCTTGTTTTTAAAAGTTGGTTTATGGACATTTGTTTTGTGGTTTCACATTCATGCTAAAGCATAATATTTTTGGTGCACATCTGTCAGCTAAAAACTGCTTGTAGGAATAAACGTCCAGCTGTAAATGAATTCCATCCACTTAACCCTTTCCTTGCCCCACTGTCTGGCACAATAGCCATGCAGAAGAGCTATACAGAGCAGTACAACTGGAACATTACACAACTACCAGACAGATTGTAAGAGTGATAAGTAAGACTTCCAGCAGATGGAAGCTCTTTCCTACGTGCTATTTTGGACAGTGTAAAAAGCACAGATCACTACAGCAGCAAGACTTGTTTCTGCTGTCACTAACAAACTTTGAAGAAAGGTGCTTACAACCCCTGGGAAAAAGTCAGGGTGCTCTATGACCTTTAGCAAGTATGATTTATTAACATCCAACTAAATTGGTTGCAGAGACAAAAATAATAAATTGCGCATCAAGGTGCTCCAACATTATTACAGATTTTTGGAGTAAGTGAAGCAAAAAACAGGAATGGTCCTGACTACAGACATATTTCTCAAATATCTGAAAGTCAGTGATAACTTTAACATATAAGATGCCATTCCTCATTTTGAAATCAGTAATGCTCTATCAAAACAAACAACAAATCCAGCATTTAGCAGCTTTGTATATGTAATACCTCATACATGTGGCATGTTTTTCCAGTACCAGAACTAATAAAATACTGTTAACACAAATACAAGACTGCCTGATTCTCAGGGATGCCAGCCATCTCCAAAGTGCGGAATTGAAGGAGCTCATCACCTCTTGTGGATCAACCTCCCAAACACTTTCAACAGCTTTAACATAGTTTTGTTTTATACAACAAAACCACCAAATCCACAATTTATATTAAAAAAAATTAACCATTTAAAGTAATTCTTTAGCACATGGCAACTATTTATGTGGAAAATTTCTCTTATTGCTTTCAAAAGCTGCAGCAACAACAGTATCTAAGAACTGAGCAGTACAATAATACATTTGGTGATAAGTTACAGAATTTACTAAGTTTCAACACATAAGCCAGATAACGTGCAGTTTCTGATGAACCCACAGCTGCTGGAGTAAATTGCACCCACCAGTAGCTAGAAAATAGAAAGGATGAGTTAGTGAATACTGTGAATTTTATTTATAGTAGGCATAATCCATGAATGAAAACACACTTGACCAAAAACCCCTTTCATTTTAATGTCAACTCCTTTGAATAGCACCATCTGATTCTAGCCCTTGCAGGATGTATTCAGGTACATGGAGAAGCTGGATTTCATCTGTCTCACTGTTATATATCCACTGTGGGCCAAGTTTTTCACTCCTCTTGAGCTTGATCCCTCTGTATGAGTTGCATACCCTAAAAAAGCTGTATTGAACTAAGATATGCCAAAAGTTTCCTGCTCTGCCAAGCTGGTCATTTGGAGAGACAACACAAGAGGTTTGCACAAAAGCAGATGTAAGGACATTAGTAATTAGGAGTATGCTGAGCAGATACAGCTGCACGTTTCCACAGCACACTACCCTTACCAGGTCTGATTCCAGAGTCCAAGGGGGAAGAAAGTCTTGTTCACAGTTAAGGAAAAGATACAGAAGTAGACCACAGTGTTTGTGGGGAGAGATTTTAACTATGGCTTTTAGGCATGATTTATCATTTAAAAGCTTTTTAGAATGGACTCTGATGAATAGAAAAAGAGATTTTTTTTAATAAAGAGAAAAATGGGACATTGAATAAGGACATAAAGATGTAAGGGACCACATAGAAAACCTAAACAGGATTGTAAACCCCCAAGGGAAAGTCTGGGGCATGGAAAGGGGTGAGGTCTTCGTTAGGTTGAGTTTTTTGAGGGGGTTTGTTGTTTGTTTGTTTTGAAACCAGCACTGGACTTCTGTGCAACCTGAAAGCTTTCTCTGGTTGGGCCCTGGTTCTGGCCCTATGAAGGTGTTCCTTTCTGCAGTGAAAGTAAACCTGCATTCAACACTGAACTGCCAGACAATAATGTGACTGTGCTTGCAATCACTGCATCCTTTAGGAACTAGGTTTTAAAAGAAAGCAGCAATCTTGTTTCTAGTCCTATAAAGAAAACTGATTGGTGGAAAAACAGATCTCTTAGATGTTTCCTTATCAACATTTGGGCTGGTTTTGGTCTTCCTTCCAGGCACTTAATTTTCTGAGCTCTATATAATCTAAGTCCAGACTGCTGGATCTGTATTTTAAAAATCATCTAAAAGAAGTAGACCCGTGCTGGCAAACTAACACATCAAGCATATCTTAAGAGAACAGAGATTCAGAAAGGAATGCAATGATTTATGGTGCATTCCAGTTCCCGTTGGTCTAATGGGCACTTTATGCTACCCGGAGTCACCTCCTGAACAAGTGATGCTGCTTCATAATCCCAAATTTACATTGTACCAAAATCAGAAACTAAGGATCAAGGTTGAAAATCTGGAAGTAGAGCTCTGAGTTTCTGTATCTATGAATACTATTCCCCTGGATTTTTTTTTTCTTTCTATGCTTTGTGATTTGAAAACTGAGCCAGTGTTTTAACAGCCAAAGGCCTGAGCTGCTCCATCACTGTAACATAAGTTTATACTGAGTGTGAAGAGATACACAAAGAAAGGAAGAGCTGGATGAGTGCTTTTTAAACTGACCTCCAAAACCATGTGATGTTTATAGAGTCATGAAATAAGAGAGTTATAACAGCAGGCAAGGGTCATCAGGAAATTTTAAGCCTGATCCACTGAGCTACGGAGCTTGGGGATCACTGCTGTGTCTGAAAAGAAGCAGTTAAGTTGCCTGATGCATTCTTTTTACCATTCAGGGTAGAAATAGTGGGAAGGAAGTCCCACTCAACGCCAGTTGTTAAAAAAAACCAGCTGTCTTAGTTATATTGAAGAAAGCTAATATAAATTTTATACCGATCAACACAGCTAAAGTTTTGGGGAAGAAAACTACCAAAATATCATATTTTTCGAAGAATAACTAAATAGAATATATTAAGGTTTGTGAATTATGGATATATTTTGATGCAGAAATACACAGAAGTAACATCAAGACTTTTTTTTTCCACTTCTTAATATATAGTTGACAGAAGTTTAATGACTAAACTAAATTATTTCATACAAAAGTAAGCAGGGAACAACTGCAGTTGGAAACATGGGGTCAGAGCATCCTTCACAACTGGTTACATTGTGTTTGCTGGTGTATATAAGGGATTTTAAAGAGCATCTATTACTTGTTCAATGATTTTTCTTCCTGCATTTAAGAAATGCTCTGGAATATTCTCAGGAATTATTTTTCTCGAGATGAAACTCAAATTCTTTAGTTTACCTTCTAGATATGGAAATTTTGAAAAAGAAAATTTTATAAAAGGCATTGCTCAGCCTGTTTCTTTTGATCAATGCCATGAATTTTAGACAGTTTAGACTGTAAGATACAAGGCAACACTGCCAGTCTGATTTCTCAAAAATCATGACTCAAATATCCAATATGAGATTTGTTTTGTTTAACACCTGCTGATTTTAATGCATTACAATTTTTAACTTTGCCTTGTGGCATCTAATTCTTTAATTTCAGATGCTATCAACTATTAGGTCATATGACAAAGTATGGGGGAATTCCCTCCACACAGAGAATATACAAATCCAACAGTATAATATTCAAATATATATCTGATATATATGCAGATCAAACAGTACCACAGTAGTTGCCAAATATGACAACAAGGAAGCTTAATGTATCCTCCACAAATTTTGCTCCTTTGCCAAAAAGCTTTTTGTTTTATTTCCCCTACCCTCTTTTGTTGTCAAATGAATATTATTTTTAGTATAAATGGTAATTACCAACAGCAAAGATAATGAGAGTTATAAACTCATTTCTGTGCCAAGTTTCGATGGTTAATACAAGGGTAAAACACAGGGAGGGAACAAGTTATGAAGAGAAAATAATTTTCCTCAAAAAGCCAAAGAGTCCCCAAAGTTTAAGATTTCCTTAAGAATCAAAGCCCAGATTTTGTCTTCATATAAATGTGAACCTTGCCTTGTTGTAAGCATAGTAGTCAAGTCTTTAAAATACAAATTAAATAGAAACAATTATGTTAACTTCTTTGGTAATAAATTACAGAAATGATAGTGAGGCAGAGTTCCTGGGCAAGGGGAAAAATGGTGAAAGCATTCATCTGCTTCTGAGACAATGAGACTTCAAAGTAACAGAAAAAAAATTCAAATTCACGTCTACTCTGACATTACAGATCTCGGTTAAAATGGAAAACCTTCATAGTATTTCCTTCATGTTACGTTTGCTACATGGATCCATTTTTAATGGGTTTTCTCTAGAACAATGCAGCACAATTGCAGTAAAGTACAAGCTTTTCTAAGGTACTATTCTGTCCCCCTCGGAGTCTACCTTATCCATGCCACATTCAATTGTTCCAGTCATAAGCCAGTTTAACATGCCAGCATTTGTATTTGTTTCATGCCATTACAGTGGCATGTAAGAAAAATAAAAGAAGGTGGTGACAGGATATGTATCACATGGAAACTGCATTGTTGCCAGAGAGTCACAGACACACAGAAGATTCATGGATCAGGCTTGAGTTGCAATGCAGATTATTTGGTTAGTGACTGCGATATTGTGAATTGATGGAAAAAAAACCAAAAAATACTGCCCATCTCTATAATCTTCATTCAGAAGTGCAGCTTCTGCTACACTTTTTTCCTGCTAAATTTCTGACCTATGCTTTAGTCGCTTCACAAATCAAGCCATATGTATAAAATTACAGGAAAGGGATGCAATTGGTTTAGTGCAAGACACTTGAATATACATATAGATAACAAACAAACAGAGGAAGATCAAAGACTCCGTACACTTCTCCATAAGGCAGATGGTAATTTTTTAAATAGAAGATCTTAAATATGTTGTTTATTTCTTAAGAGGTAGAAAATATCAAAATACTAGGAAAAAATTTCTAGCTTAAAACAATCAGTTTGCTCACTTTTTAAAAAGTCTTACTGTTGCCACTTTTAGGTTAATAAAAACAAATGAAGATATGGAAGCACAGGATTTCGTGCTCTGTATAGATCTCACTTACTGGAAAAAGAGAGCTTCTTCACCTACTCAGTGCTCAAGCAGTATATACAAATGATCTCCTCCTCTTGCCCTGTTAGGGGCTATAAATTTGAAGTGGAAATTTCTTCCAGTGGAAAATTTTGGCGATTCCTGAATTTCTAGAACTACATTTTACTGGATACAGTTTATGTATAAGGCAGTAGAACCACTGACATAAGCTCAGAACTATCTTTTCCATAATGCTAAGAAGAAAGTTAATAGAAACAAAAGCTTATTTAAATCTTTTCTACAGGCAGCAAAAGACCATACTCAGATTCCAGCACCAGCTATCTGTTTTAGCAATTTATACCTGCCCAGAGACAGCTGAACTACTCGTTGCACTGTGGAAGCCAACCTACAGTTTGAGTTACTAAGGCTTGCACTCTGATTCCTCAGCACAGCTAGGAGATGCTGATGCTACTGCCTCCAGTGCAATTCAATAAGGCATAAGTCAACTCAGATCTGACATTATTAGACATTGAAAAAGTAGTGTAAAAGCTCCTCTTTTCCTTCTTGCTGTTAACATTCAATACTATTTATTAAATATTTTATAAAAAGAAGTTAGGGTATTTATACATTCAAACAATCATTGCAATAGTCGAGTAAAGGAAACTAATTATCAGATTCTAAATTAAGCACAGTTCTGAAGATATGCACATTTGCACACGTACACACACCCCACACATATACTATATGTGTGTGTGTATAGATACACATATATATATAGTTATATTTTACATATATGTCTTTTGAATCAGATCCAAGAATACAGCGCAGATTATCTTCACTTATCTCCTCTTTCACCAGAGGACAGGATTGTCCAGTTTGGAAAAACCAGGTTCTTTTCTAAGGTCCATGTAGGTTCCATTGCTCACCCAGGAGTCATCATTGGATTTCCTATAAAAGATTAAACAAACAAAAGTAGTATTTTCCATACATAATGCTGTATAGTACTATGCACAGATACCCAATGCAGCCCATGAGCCAGCCTGCAAACAAGCCAGGGTAGCTTGGAGAGTAGAACAGGTATGTCTGGGCCATAGAGATGCATCTCAATAGCCTAATACTTAGCTGAGATCAACGCTCATATTTCATTGTCATATGCCAGTGTTTAGTACTTAAAACTACAGCCCAGGTTCATTTCATGGTCTTAAACGTAGCTTTGAGGGGAAATTTTCCTTTTACCTGTCCAAAGATGGCTCACCATGATTACTGCATAGAGAGCCTATAGTTCTCAGTCAAGAGCCAAGGAGTCAGTATGCTTTTAATCTAGTGCATAACATACTTGGCACTACAGCTAATTATTCTTTTAAGTAAATCAAGGCTTTTGATTTGTGGCAGAGAGGAACCAGTATTGAAAAGCCAAATGCATTAATTCATATCTGCTCTAATACTTTTGCGATATATTAATTAAATTCCTTATTCCATTATTTAAGTCTACAGCACAAATTTCAGTTTTCAAATCCTCCTTGTAAGGATTCAAATCCTGATCCTTATTCACAATTCTCACTGTGAATACACAATCATGAAGAATTAAACTGTCTCTATCCTGCTGGAAGGAACATTTGCATCTCTTTAGTAGGTGTGATTGGCAAAGGATGAGTTAGCTCACCAGCTTGTCATACATGTAGTGGTCTGAACCATTCTCTTTTGGCACCTATTTGTAGCTATTTTAAACATTTCTGTGTTGCTCAGAACTACAGTACATATCTATCCAGAAAAAAATAGGATCCCAATCTGTTAACTGTGATACATAGGCCCATACAGCATTCACCTTGGCTCCAGCTCACTGCAGGAGAACAGAGAAGCTGAAGGGCAAAAGACCACATCTTCACTAGCATTTGGCTTTGTCTTTCGATGGCTGAAGTCTCCTGTTTAATTAATATACAACAGGAAGATATAAAGTGCCCTCAGAATGATAATTCTCTCCCCATAAAACAGGAGAAACCTGCTCGAAAACAGCCCTGGAAACTAAAGGCTCCAACTCAGCACACCTCCACACCAGGTAATCCCACTGAATTCAGCAGAAGTTCAGGATGGGTAATTAAGCTAAATCCAGCTACTTCACCTTGCTTGAAATAATCAAAGATGCTACATTCACTCAGGCAAATTCAAATGTAGACTAAATATCGATTGTCATCAAGGCAAAAAAAAATTAAAAAGAAATTCAGGGATGCACTAATGAAAAAGTAATGTATAATTCTGAGTTTTTACTAAGTCTGGAGTATGGTACATCATCAAAGTATAAAAACCAAGTATCTAGAAGAAACCTGGAAAAAACTGAAGCCTGCTCTATGATAATTCAGAATCAGATCTATAATAGGAATCTCAATAAATGGTAATATATGCTAATGATTACATAGTACCTGAAAAATCTAGGCTGATGCTCTAGGTTGTTTTCTTCTAGCACCTTCCGTCGTTCTCTCTGTAGCTGCTCAATCCTCTGCTTTTGTATTTCAGCTGCTTCAATATTCCCTTCTTCTAGAAACCTGTAGCAGCAGCAGTGATATGAGATGCAGTTGGTTCTCCAGTCCCTCATCTTACAGCAGGTAGTTTCAAGGGTAAACAGCTACATCTGCAGACAACTGCACTATCAGAAAGCACTAAAGGAAAACTAACTCTTGTAACAAGTTCAGAGTCATGGGTATATTAGATAATTTCACTTGGAAGTTTGTGGCAGTAGAAATTCCACTGNNTATATATATATAACTATATTTAGTAGTTAAGAACTGTTATCTCTCCTTCTACACTTTTTTTTTCAAATTAAAATTTTGTTCTAAGTTTAAAAGAGGCGTGATCACTTCTTGAGAAAGGCATTCCAAATTATTTCAGCTTACTCTAAACTAAGACACTAATTCTTGTAACAAGTTCAGAGTCATGGGTATATTAGATAATTTCACTTGGAAGTTTGTGGCAGTAGAAATTCCACTGCAGAAAGAAATTTCAAGTGTCTCAGTGTTTGGTCATTCAAATGCTGTAATGCTTAACATCCAGTATGTGAAGTACTGAAGTTTTAACATCCTTGGAAAAGGAAGTTATTTAGAAGCATCCAAGAGCAAATTTTATAAAACACTGGTCCATAAGGACTAGAGAATCTCTTGATAAATGATTAAAATGTCTGTTTCAGATGCACATTAATGTAGAAATAGAAACATGCTGCAGGTATCTACACAAAATAGTCTGAATTTAGGGCAAAGTACATAAGTGTGTGCATAAGACTAAGAACTATTTAATTTTAATTATTAAAGGTTAAAACTTCTTACCTTTGGTCTGGTCTAAAACGTGTATCAGTGGATGGGAGTAATGGCCTAGTTTGCAGGTCCAGTTCATTTAACTCCAGTGCAAACTGAGTAAATCCGTACCACTGTTCATGGTCTTTAGGCATTGGATCTGTGGAAGAAAAGAGTATATTCAGACCTTCAAGTAAATGCTATTATCTTTAGAAGGAAAATTCCAAGCTCCCTCCAGTAATTTATTTATCCCTGATCCATGATCTCAATTATGGGGGAACAAGGGGTTTTTAATAATGTAGCAAAAGAGAACATCCCCCTTGATAATTGCACTGCAACAAGACAGATTTCTGTTCTCTCAGCTGAATCAGAGCACAACTGTGAGGAAGGCCATGCTATTACAATAGTGCTTTTTCAAATTACAGTAGGCGGAACCCCACAAGTCTGGGAGGAGTTCAGTTATGGCTGTCATTACACAGCTGAGCTTTGTGGGCTATCCTTCAATGTTTAACTCATGAAATATACAACACTTCTCTACATAAGCAGTGAAGGGTTTTGTTCCTTTTTTTTTTTTAATTTCTCTCCTGTTAAGAGTTCTCAATACCCAGTTCATGCCCAAATATAAAAAGGATAGAGAATAGAGAAAATTCAGAAAGCCATGAGATTAAGTAGATTAAGTTCTCCATAATATTTAAATGATGTATTCTTTTGGTCTAAGTTTTAAATGCTTGACAAAAATCTAATATTCTACAGAGAAATTAAAATAAATTGGGGCCTAGTAAAGAGACGAAAACAATAAGCTTCTTTTCAAGCAGATCTCAGTTTCTGTCCATCAGCCATTCTGATCACTAACTTGCTCTCCATATGCAGTTTGAAGATGAAGTCGTCCCACAGTATAAACTTTCATGCCACTTCCCAAATAGTCGATGCACGACTTTCCCAGCTTTATCCACGACACTGCCTTCAATCTCATGTGCATTTGGATTCCAATACTTTGCCTAGAATTAAAAGGAACAAGGGGAAAAAAGATGCATGAGAACTCAAGTGTAGGTCATTTTGCCATGCCAGTAGCACCATGCTATAGAGCACTTTTCTGAAAGGAAAGTTATTCATTTAGGTGTGCATTATTACAGTATCATATGCAAACAACTGCTGTCAGCATTACTGATCAGCTTATTAAAATAGTAACATTGAGAATTGTATTTATTTTGTTTGCCTCTTTTAAATACAATACCAGGACTGACCTTAAATTTTGCCCAATGACAGCTGACACTCACTCCTGACTTGGTTATGTACATATTCCCCCAAATTTGGAAAAGCAAAAGAGAAGGAACTGATATGATAATCTCCCATTTAGAGAATTTGCAATATCAAAGATGTAAGGTTTGCAGGCTCTCAGTCATTAAAATTTGAACTCTAAACGTCCACTGCAGCTCTGAAAATACATTACAGTACTTTCAAATAAATATTTGGAAAAAAAAATCACCCTAATGCTTCTTAGAAAGCACTAAGTACTCAGGAAAACAAATAAGAAAAGAAAACTTTCCTCCTGCTGATGCAGCATGCCACGCTGCATAGGTACACCGAAGCACTTCCCTGTATCTGTGTGGTCTGGTTTGTGTCAAGCACAGCCTTTCTCTAGCAATCACATGCAGAAAAATGCAGGTTAATCTAAGTCTCATTACACTGCTTTGCAAAACTATTTCTCAGGTTAGAAATTCTAGCATTGCTTTGCATTTTCATCTATTGCTAAAAACTAAATTTGATTGCAGTCTTAAAGACAATTCCTGAAGAAGTCCTATCTTGAGGCCTTGTAGTGAAGGAAAAGCTTTGAGTAACACCACAACCTCTTACTTAAACTCCTCCAAACCTGCAAAGAGTTAAAAAATAGCACTGGGTGAAGCTCCCTGCACAAGCATTGGTCCTACAGTTACTGAATGAATGCACCCAAAGCACATGCCCATGGATTAGCAGGTAAAGCACTGTCAGCAGACACCTTGTGTCCATCTCACATGAAACAGAGTAAGTTCTCTATGATGTTTCTTCCTTTCCTTCCCCCGTACTTTTCCCCATCTCCAGTGGAATCACCCGAGAAAGCTGTTGTTTCTCTTTATAGTCTGGCTCTGTCTGGTGAGTGGCAGCTCCTTCAGTGTTAAAGTTTCTCAGAATCACAGGTAATGAGAACTTGTAAACAGCAGTACTGAGCTTCATCAGAGAGCATCCACCCACTGCTGTGTCTGTGAGAAAAGGCACTGCCAACATTGCTGTGGTTACCTTTATGAAAGTCAGTTTGCAGTGGCAAGTGTCATCATTAAGATTTTTGATGATGATCTCTCCATAGTGTTCAATCCATCTTTGCCCACTTAAGATGTTATGGATGCAAGATGTCACCTTGTTCCATGCAAAGTGGTCTTTAAAACTGTAAGGAAAAATGCGTACAAGAAAAATCTTGTGCCATGCCTAAATAAACATGTGAAAAAAATTTTCAGATAACTTGATTAAAGAAACCCAAAAAACAATTTTTATTTTCTTGGAACGCCTCATTTTCTTGTCCCACACCTTCTCAAAAACAAACACTATGACAGCAATCCTGTCTCCCACAAAACGCTTTTTGCATCTGCTGTAAACTTTGGTTCTTGAATTTAGTTTTTTCTCAGTATACTTGTCCTTCTTTACCAGTTTTAGTTTCCAAAAGTAATCTTTCTAATATCTTCCACTGTCTGAAATGCCCATTGCACAGCTTGCAACACAGTGACAACTGAAAACACAAGAACATGGGCCACGAGAGCCATCTCAAAATTTACTGAGTGGAATGAGCTTGGCTTAAGCTCTCTGGGCTGAGTCTATGTGTGTGCTTTAGGCAAGAGCAATAGTTCTCACCAGCTAGTTCAAGATGCAGTTGCACACTGGAGGACAGTAGACAGGGAGAGATGAACAAGTGACAACAGGCAATACAACATTCTACATTTTATGAAAGAAGTAAATGGTCTTATAAAACAGCTTTAGGAAGGAAAGGAAAGTCTCATGAAGACATACATTCTACAGTTTGTTCTGGGTATGAATAGCCAAGTCATTACAGGTAAGGTAAAGGATAAACTTACAAAGCATCAGTTTCCCTATAGCAACTGCTTCACACACATTCCATGGATATTTTGGAATCTTTCCTTACTTCCCACTGATCACTTGCTTTCACTTGCTGCTTTATAAGAGCATGCACAAGGACAGTTTTTACAGACTAGCAGATATGTGACCAATTTACCCCACAGTAACTTGTTTTTCTGCCCCTATCTATGCAGGTCACATGCTCTATCACGAATGCTAAAAAACTGTATTCGATCCAAAATTAACCTTAATACTAATGCTTCATTTTCCCCTATAGCCTCAGCATCCTTTTTGTACCCAATTCTGTATCAAATACATGGGGAGAGAAACCAGCATATGAAGATCACATATGAGTCAGGTTATTTTCAAGTTCATCAGCCTGTTATGGGCCCTAATATATTAGCTATCTTGCCTCTGAACTCTCATTTACATCCTAAAAACCTTTTATTCCACAGCTTAGGCTAGCTGCTGTGAACATAACTTAGTTTATCCATTACCTTTTGGATAATATCTTACTATGTCACAATTTTATCCACTTAAAGGAAAAATGCATGCTTAATCACTTCGTTTGATGAGTTCTAGAATCTTGAATTTTTTTTAATTTTTTTTTCAGATGGCAAAATAATTAATTTTGACTCTCTTTTTGGAAAACAGATTTAATTGGAACACTACTCAACCTTTAGATCCCTGGTTCTGCAAGCATGATGAATATAGGCCAGATTTTAAGGGATTTTAATTGTTGATCAAAAACGGGCACTCTGACAAGCCAGCAGAGGAACATTGCAGATTTTTATTTTTAAAAAAATAAACTGTACTCAACACTTGACTGCAGTGGCTGCTTCCTTCTTAGAACAATAAACATGAGATACGTAACTGGTTCTACTCATCACCTACAATAATTATTTCTGCAGTGGTGATGGCTGTCAACTTCACCTACAGCCCAGGACCCTGTTGTGTCAGGGTCCCTACAAATATAGGTACAAAAGACAGGAACAACAGCATCCCTTTCCCCAAACTCATATTCAAGCAAGAGAATTCATAGCTTCCTCTACCATGCAGTTTTCTCCTGTGAGTTTAAAATGCATAAAGGTTGAAATTCAACTGAAACATGAAACTACCAACTTTTCTTTTTTCAAGGTACACACGACTGATGTTTGGATTTTTTTTTCCCCGCAATGTTTGTTTGTTATAGCCTTTGAAAGAGTCAGTGCTTCTGACATGCTCCTGGTTTTGGTTTGGTGGGGTTTTTCTTCCTCTGCTTTTCCCCCTTTTCTTTCTAAATTAAATCATAGTCACCAATTCTTCTAAAGGTCAAATACAACACAGCACAGCTTGTTCTCATCTGGATAAAAGTGGCTCTAGTGTGTGCAAGCACGTCTGTGTGTGAACAGCAATGCACAACTGCAGCACTTACGCTGGAAGAGTTACGTGTGTTGTACCAACTGGGACAATTTCCATGGACTTTCCCCAGAACTTGTTTTTCCATCTTACATCTGAAACAGGAAGAAGGGGGGAAAAAAATAGACAGGTTTAGTCATAGGCATGGGTGAATCAGTCTGTTCCTGGGTTCTACTTTATTTTCAAAACATTCAAAATAACAAAGTGCAATATAAGTGTTCAAAGAATGCTGTGGACCTCCAAACATTGCTTGTTGTTTTTTTTTAATCATTGCTTGTTTTGTTTGATTTTCATTATATTATTAATTATTAAAACAGCAAAGTAACAAATGTTTAAAGTCCTCTTTCAAAAACTTTTTCGAAAGAAAGGAATCTGAATAAGCTATAGGCAGCATATACTTGTCTACAATTCAGTTGCTAGTGAATGAATGCAGACATTTTCAAAAACAAAAGCAGAATTTCAAATACAAAAAGGTAAGAACATCCACAGTGAAGAGGCTACAGAATGTTTCAAGAGGCACGACGTGACAGAGGGATTTAGTCTAGCTTCCTCTGTAAGTTTAGCTGGCCTTTTAAAATCTTGACTGAACCACAGAAAAACATATCCAAGTCTCATGTCATTTCTCAAAAAAAAAAAACAACAAACAAACAAAGATAAGAAAATTCAATGCAAATTTAGCCAAATTTATTGAGCAAAAACACCTGAGAAAGAAACAGGGAAGCATGGCAAAAGGGGTATAAAGTTAAATTGGGCTAGATGGTAACTTTCACAGTAACTTCCGAGCTCAGGGGAATAGTACCCTTCCCATATTAGACACCAGGAACTCCATTCCTTGTCCAAGCTGAGAAAGAGGGGAAAATTCAACTCTAGTCTCAAACATATGCTAGTTCTAGCACCAGGAAAACAAAACACTGTTTCCTGTGCAATTGTGGGGGGAAGCTGTTACCCTGACTGTGAGATAGATGCTCAAACCACAGTTAGGAGATCACACATCTCCAGGGTATATATGTATAAATGATGACTGAGCCACACCAAGCTGACTTCCATTGTAAAGGCTGGAATGGGACGTAAGGCAGAAAGGAAAAAAAAAAAAATCCTTTTCTTATCACTTGAGATAAGGACCTTTTGGTTTTTTTTTTCGTTTTGAAGTTTGATGCTTAGTCAGCATCTTTAGTGTCAGCAATTCTGTTGTGATTCCTACACTGCCCAATAAAAGGTCCAAAACTAGCTCGAATTCTGTACTAGCTTTCTGTCTTCTGCAATGGGATGGAAGAGAAAGGACAAAGCAGCAAACCCTACTGCGTTTAACAGTTTAAATGCATTACCAGGCTGTTTCACATTCTATGTTCTCACAGATGGCAAAGCTGTCCCACAGAGATCAGTATGTGGGAAACATCTTGGGAACCAGTGTGCAACTTGATCATGCAAGAATTTGAGGACAGCATAGAAAAGCAAAGTGTTATTTCAAAGCCATGCTCAGAACTAATTCTGGCACAGATGCTGTAATAGCTGGAACTTTCTTCATTTCCAATGCTCGTGTGCTTACACTCCTTTGCAGAGTCAGCTAATAAGTCACAAAAAGCTGTTTCCAAAATATCTGTCCCTGTCAGAACCGGTCTTCTAAACCACTAGAAATGATCAAGAGATTTCTTGATGTTGAGAGACATGAACTGAGGTCTGTTTCTGGTGGGATAACAGCAGTACTCTGGCACTGTTTCTGTCTTCTGCTGAGAAAGGTATACGGTAAGAGACAAAACCTCTGCATACCGAAAGAACTGAACTTACTGACGAGCTGCCTTTATAATTAATTTGATGTTAATCTTTCCACACATAAGTTACTATAACCCCATTACAAGAGATCACAGCATTTAAAAATCACCTTTGCTATGGAAAAAAGTCACTGTCCAGACCTCCCATAAGCTCAGCTAGCCACATTCAAAAACACAAACAAAAAAACCCACAAAAACCAGCACCCTGATTGATTCTCCAGTGCTGATCAAGACCAAATCTCAGACTCTTTCTCATTAAACAGATTGTCAGCTCTCATTAAAACTGTTAAAATATTTGAGTAATAACAGTTGTCAAGATCTGTTAAACAAATCAGTTTCATCTATTTTTACTAAGACAGGCTGCTATCTAGTCTCATTTATACAGTATTCAGTTACTGAATAAATTTTTGGTCATCTTAGCTTTTTAGCTAAGAACAAAAGGATTTTCGTGTCCCTGGATTTGTTTACAAAGCAAAGAATTACTCGGAATAATAAAACCCAGACTAATGGGGTTCCAGTTTCTGTTCAGTAAAGCTACACCTGTAATAACTATAATCAAGTCAGCAGAGTCAATAATAGAAAAAAGAAAAAAAATTATAATATGGCTACATTGTGAATTGACAAACCTCTAGGTGAAGGATTTTAACTGAGTTAAAAGGCACAGTTATGTTTTGTGTACTCTCCAAAATTACCTAACCACAGATACTATTACTGGCTGACAACTTCGCTACTGTTAAAATAGCAAAGCTCCAACACATGTATTTTGAAACAATGTTAGTAATTAAATAGCACAAAATCTTACAGACTGTAATAGTGCCAGAAGAGAAAGAGAAGGTAAATCTATTTATCCTTGCTGTTAAGCTCATTTTTGAAAATGGCTTTCAGAACAGGTTCACATGATTTGCCAAGGTTCTGGATTTAACCTGTAGTTTTTTTGTGCTGTTTTCTAGCTTATTTGTTTCATAAATAGCTTGAGATATAATTCTTCTTTACTAAAAAAACCCCCTCACCGCCCCCCCAACCCCCCCCCCAAAATGCAAACAAACCTGATTTTAAAGAACTGCAGATATTTATACATTAAGAGAATAATTAATTAATGTTCTATAAAAGAACCCAAAACAAAACAAGATATCTTGAACTTTTTTATAGCAGCAAAAGATCCAAGATAGAAGCATGCAAGTATAGACTAGCATTTCTTAAAGCCATTCTAATGCAATTTAAGCAAAGAATTTCAACTTTTCCTAATTTCTGGATATTTCATATTAGACATTCAATGAAAATATTATGAACACCATAAAAGTAAATGAGAGACTGAAGAGTTACCTTGCCAAAAAGCAAAATTCACAGATTCAGCATGGCATGCAGAAATAGGTGGATGGTGACTGACCTAATAGCAAGACATGAAAGGGGAAAAAAGATGAACATATTAACACTTTGAACTGTCGTTTTGGTTTGGGTTCTTTGGGTTTTTTCCCCTTCATTCCCATATGGCATTTACAATTGGAACATTCACTTTCCCTTCGCAGTTGTGCCCTGAAGGGGGAGGCAGTGAGGTTTACAAGGTACTGAGACCTAAGAAGCCTTGAAAGAAATGGGAAGCGCTTCTTTTAAAAGGCCTGTGAATTTTGTTGAAGTGAAAATCTAGCTATGCATTTTGTACGTTGCCTATAAGGTGATAATTAAATTTACTCTTAGGACCTCTTAATAGATTAAGAGAAGCCGCAGTTTGAGCGCACAGGAAAAAAACAAACAACCCCACCCCCAGACAAGAAAGGCCCAAAAGCTTTTGCACAGTAAATAACCACAAACCCCTGACTATGAGGGAGGGGCAGCGATCGGGGGGCTACAGGTGGAGAACCCAAGCCAGGAAATTCCATCCAGCAACCCCTGCTCCTGCAGTAGTGACACCCCAGGGGTTTCTACTGCGAAACTCCACCCGCAGACACTGCATTTCATCACCTTTGGGTAACAGCGTGTACATGAATTAGGGCAACCACCAAAAGAGCAAAGCAAGGGCTGTAAATAGACAAATATACAATGCAGTCTATTAAAATTCAATAGTAAATGAAAAAAACTGCACCAAGCAAAAGCAGCCACTACTTCTTGGCTGTGAATTCTCCCTTCTGGGTGAACACAACTAACAACTGACCAGGACCAGGTCTGACATGGAATGCCTACAGTCCTTTGGGCAACTTTATGTTTAAGTCAAATTGCTATTTCCCACTATGAATTTAATTTCTCAACCACCTACGTGGCTCAAATGCAGTTTTACTTTGTTACTCATTCTGTAAATCTTTTATTGAGCATTTTTTCCCCCACAGGATTCCAGTTATTTATTGAACTTCCTCTACCTGGTTTTTAAAAAAAAAAAAAAAAAGTTCTAATTACTGTCAGCTCTGGCCTAATCCACCTAGAGCAGCACTCTCTCTCTCTTCCATACTGTACCCAGATTAACCCCAGATGTCACTGTAATACATGGGTTAAACTTAGCTCTCACTTAAACTGTTATAATTCCAGAGTAAGGTCATGGTGCTAAGAGGAGTTATTCCAACCTTACTCTACCAATAGATCAGAATCCTTGTTATTTTATACATTTTACCTATTCCATGGATTACATACTATCTGCAATAACAAGTTATCTAGAGTAAGCATCAAAGTGCTTCTATGAGGAGTAAGCAGTTCCTCCTGATGCAAAGAGAAATATTTAATACTTGCAAGCTGCATGAAACTTACTTCCTCCCCTCCTAATATTTCTCCACCCCATATTCTTACAGAAACTTTACCACTCTATAAAATCAAGTCACATATGAGAACCATAGAGCCCAAGCATCCTCCTGTGTATTAAAAATCCTATTTATAAACAGGACCCTTTGTACTGATTTATCCACAATTCAAGTGAAAATTTCTTCTTTTAATTCAGTGTAACATTAAGGTCCGTATCAACCTTTTTTTCGCCTCTTTGTTACTCCAATTTAATGCTATGCTGGTAACTGCAGTGTTGTATATACATCATCCTAGTCCTGAAGTAGCACAATGAAGAATCAGATACATTGCTTGAACTTTAAATGTGATTCTTGCTTTGGTTGTTTTCCTTTTGTTGTGTTTTTTTCCCCTCCTTATTTTAACTCTTTCCTGTGGCATTTTCTGAGACAGAGGAAAGATCACTTAGCGTTCCTTTTTGTCAGCTCTACAATAATGTGCAAAATGTTGTACCTCCAAGGTGGGCCAAAATATTTTTCATTTCATAAAGAAAGCCTCTTAGAAGTCTTTCTCTGATCATCTTTCTGGGTTGTACACCTCTGCACACTGAACTTTTTCTAATTTTTTTTGTTATGTCTAGAAGAATGAGACACTTTTCAGTCATTCTTACTTTGCTAGGCACCAGACACTTAAGTTTTATCTTTTTTGAACATGTTTCAAACTTATCAGTGTTGGTAACTTGGTTGGTTTAAATTTAATATTTTTCACCCATACTTAATAATTATTCTCTTACTGAGGAATTGTCTTCACAAACACTCAGACCATGATGGGCTATATACATCTTTCACCTTCTCAGCCATGGTACCAGATTTGAAAGGCTTAGCCTGCAAAATATTTGGACAGGAAGCTGAAATATTCATGGTGCCATAGAAAATACTTGTGGTCAATTGACTCACAAAGGTTGTATTTGGTATATAAGAAGACATTAAAAACAGCTGAAGATACAGTATTTTTAGTGATCCCACACAAAAGAAAATGACACAAATGTAAATGTTTGTTGCAGTCCTGATCAGATTTCAGCATGGGGAAATTGCACTCTACTTAACCAAGTTATCCAGTTACTGGAGCAGGCAGTCTGCCAGCCTTTGCCTCTCGAGTGTCAGCTGTTGGTTGTCATGTTCCACACCAGACTTAGCAGGCTTTCCTCAAAAAACAACTTCCTTTGTTTATAATTCAGCAGTATCCCTTGAGTTTTGCTGGGCTCAGGTTATGTAAAGTAATTTTGTATTTTGCCAGTAGATTCCAGCCACACATTTAGAACGAGGCAGTGTATCAAGTAGCAGTTCCAAGGGTTGCAGCATACAATACCTGTTCCGCAAAGAACTGGAAACCCTTATCTTCACGAATACATTCATAGGTTTCTCCAAGCACAGGATTAAATGGCTTACTTCCAGCTCTGTAGTAACTGGATGCATATGCAGAGACTGCAAACGCAGCAATATACACCTGGAAGTACATATTTTGGATTTTGATTAGTTAATTTATGACAGACATGAAAAAAATTATCCTAACATCATTGTGTAATTTTCCCATAATTTGCAGACTACAAGCGGGCATATCTCCTGCAAGTTAAGCCCTAGTTCACACATCAGAGAATTGATCAGTTTTCAGAGAGTCATTCAATAGTGCAGGGATAGATTTATTAGAGTCAGACACTGCAAATCTCATCAACTGAAAGCAGCATTTCTGAAAAGTGTTTGAAACATCTTAGCATTCTGCAACAGAGTTCAAAGCAGTAACCTTAAAAATCACTGTTAGATTTTAATATAATAACTGGCTTTTATAGTCACGGCTGTGATTCCATAGATCTACCAACTGTGCTTCACCTAAACACAGCACAGGAAGTACTGGGTGAGTTTTCAGCAAGCTTGCTATTTTCAGTGCAGTTTGAATTGTCATTTAACTATTGTGTGCTGTGACTTAATCATGAAACTGTTCTTGATTATGACTGAGACAGGAAACACTTCCAAATTTTTGCAGTCAACTCAAGCATAACTCCTACTAAACTTGAGGAATTAAAATTTGGGGTTGTTTGATTCAGGTCTCTTTTGTCCCATTTTTCTGTTTTCATTCCCTTTTTGTCATCTCGTGAAAGTGTAGGTGCTTTCCTTTCACAGTTTCAGAAACCAAATCCACTTCAGGAAGTCTCTTTTATGAATTATTGCAATTACTACACAACATCTAGAAATAATTTTGCCACAGGAATGTCTCAAAGGCAAAAATTACTCCTTTCTGATGTAATTTCCAGACGCTTGGGAAAAGGCTTCTTTTCATTCCCATATGAAAAACTACTGTTCATTTCCTTTTCCTGTAGGCATATGTTCTCAACAGAACAAAAGAAGCCATAGACTGAAACCCCCCTGGTGAGCGGCCACATCCTGGGAACAGAACCTAAATTGTAACCCATGGAATGTCAGAATGAGGCAACAGGCTTTTCAAAAAGTATTTATAACACAACTATTTACATTCATCAGTAACCCTATTTTAAGATAAGATATATTGAGTTGAAAAGCCTTAATTCAGTTTATAGGACAATCTGTATCTTCCATTTAAGAGAATTTAAAGAGTTTCTAATAATTTATTTATGGGCTTACATATTAGGTAGCTCTTGTACAGCTGGAAGCAGAACAACTGAAATGCATTTTTCTCTTGTTCTTTACAAGTGCAGAATTCAGAGTTCTGCACTGGCAGCAGATGACACCATTACTGTACCCAACATACAATAATATTGCCTACTTTTGAGATCCTGATCATTTTGGATCAAATCCAAAACTTCAGAATACTAGTTCATAAAAAATCTTTAGCTTTTTTAGTCAAGACACAGATATCAAAGTCATCTTCCAGCAGGGCTAGAAGATCCAGCATCCTCTATGTACAAATGTGTTACCAGATCAGACGCCCGTGAAAAAAGATAAGTTGTAGTTTTCATGCACAAGAGAGAAGTAGTTCAATCCTCTCCTCCCTTTTTGCTCGAAATTTTTAGTCTTACAGAGCAAGAGCTGAAAAACAGAACTAAGCTGCTTTTTTTTACTTAAACTGGCAGAACAGTAAAAGAGAAAATAGAGACTTTCTGAAAAGGCAACAGAAATAATGCAGAAGAGTGAAAAACAGTGGCCATGTAACTACATACAGACACAGGCTTGGAAGGTTTGCCTCTCTTAGCTGAGAGAAACAAAAATGCAACAGTAATTTTGTAATTTCTTTAGCACTGTTTTCATATTTACTCTATTGTAATTATTCTGTATGTTACTAAGTATTTGGAGTAACATATTTACCATCCGTTCAAAGGGGTTTGGTGTGTGTGCTGCTTTATCCAGTAGTTCACTGTACTCCAGCTCCTCGCAGAGACGCTGGAGGGTGTTAAGTGGCTCATTTAATTCAACAGGCATGGCCACTTTGGAGAGATCCTTTCCTATGTTATTTCTGAGGATATTCCATAAGCTGATGTTACTTGTGTTAGGACATGGAGCTGGTAAACACGTTCTCCGTTTAGAATTGCATCCGATTCCACTTTCAGAAATACAGTCTGAAAAGGAAGGAAGTGGCGGAACAAGTCAATTGACATTTACTTAGTTTCACCCCCTTTGCAAACATACATTAAAATGCAACCATCTCTTCTGTCAAAACTTCCTTCCACCCACAATTCATTCAAGTATTTCACTTGTGGTTTGAAGATAGCCTGTTACAAAAATGACAAAATTACAAACAAGATTTTATGTATTTTAACTGAGATAAATGCCAGGTACAAAAGATGAGTAAAAAATTACTTTCCTTCCCCTTAAAGGCTGTAAGAAAAGGCTCAGACTTTCCATTGAGTTTGAAAGAGTAAATATTATAACCATTTTGTTTGTAACAGAGATGGATTCCTATCTGTTTAAGGGACATAAAACCTCCTTCCTTAACAGAGCTTCAATTAAATTGACGCTTCTGAGAAGGTGAGATATAACTTACAGATGCAAGGATAATAACAACTCCTACTGATCTTTTCCTACTTTTTTGAATACTCCTACCAGGGAAATTTACTGCACCACAAATTTACATGCAGACCTTTCCACAGTGTTCCTATAGCATTTAAGCTTTTTTAGTAATGTTAGCTTTGAGATACGCCCATACACTGATGGAGAAATGGTATGTTTTAAAGGTGGAAAAGCTGAAGCAACTGTGGAGCTATGGGTTTGCTAAAGATAAAGAAAACAAAGAGACTCAAGTCAAGAGTCCTTGACGCTAATATGTGAAGTCTGTGTTACTACATCAAAGCAATCGGAACAGGATAAATAGTTCTAAGTGTGCCATGAAATGATTTGTAGCAGGACCCAAATAGAGCTACAAGCTACTGCAACTGGCACTGAAGTGATCACAGTGCTTAGCTGTACATCAGTTTTGTTTCAGAAAGGAATGTGTTTGCCACTACAAGAACATATTTTATCTCTACACATCCTCAGGAGTACCCAGGAAGCTCCTGCCTTAGGATCAGTTACTATTTAGAGACCATCAGGCATAGCCTCAGTCCGCCAACCCTTGTCCTTTCCCAGCTGTCCTCACACAGCTTTGTCTCAGGAGAATTAAAACCCCACTGGGCAGAACATCTCTTCTGTGCTGCACATGCCCGAAGAACCCCTGCCCTTAAATTGCAAAGAGCATTTCCTCTGCTGTTCCACTGACATAAGCACGGTGTCAGCAGTGCTTCCAGCAGTGACAGATAACCACAAGGACGAACTTCTCCATCCCTGCCATGCCCACTAGCCCATGCCGCACATGGAGATTTTAAAGTGTAATCAGCAGCCTCAAGGTTTTGAGGAGGAAGTTTCCAGCTATTTCCTGCCACTTGCAAACTAGAAGTCCCAACAACTTATATGGCTGAGTTACTGTAACAAGGACAGGTGAACTATTTGCAGTGCCCTGCCTGTATCTTTCTTTTTGCATAAAAATAGCATGGGCACCATGAATCACAAATCTACCTGAAACAATTATACATTGCAAATTAAGAGATTGGCTTCTACACTTTCCTATTGGAAGAATTTATTTAATATCAGAAGAAGCCAAAAAGAAGGCTGTTCCCTTAGATAACTCAGGCATGAGGAGGTATCTGGAGTAGGAGGTAAATGCTAAAAACTTATCCTTGTTTAAAAGAGCTCCCAGAAACGGGATTTGGCTATGCATTCTGACTGCTTCTCATTAAAAGCAGACTCATTCTGAAGCAGCTATTAATTGGGGTTAAATGGTGAGAAAACAGACTAGAGTAAGAAATAAGATATTCGGATCCCAAATTTTCTGCATACTGAAGTTTGTCCAACCCTCCCACCCCTTACAGAAAAGCCCATGCAGTTCTGGTTTGCAAGAGCTGTGACAAATGGACAGCATCAATACTTAAGGAGATTTATACATCTGACCTCCAGCTAGACTCAATGACTTTTAAGGCCAGACTGGACCATTATCAACATCTGGTCTGACCTTCTACATTACAGTGGCCAGAGGATTTTATCATAATCACACAATTTATGGTGCAGCTAAAGCCCTGTAGGAAAAAGACATCCAGCTTTCTATTGATGGCAGTGGCAGGCTGCCCAAAGCACAGAAATAGCAGGTACCAGAAGCACGCAGAGGTGCTGCTAACACAGAAGAGCTTCAGTGACAGTCTTTGTTACAAGATGAACAGTCACACTAGTACAGTTTTCTAAGGTCCCAATCATTATATTAAATAAATCTGTATTCTTTCCTATCACAAATAAGTAAACAAAAATCTTTATTTTTGAACAGTTACAGAATACAACCATTCTCCAGGCATACAAAACTGCCCAGGTTCATAGGGATCTGCTGGTCCTTGGAGATAATCAGGAAACAGCTGCCCATAAGAAATCACTGTTCAGCATTTTTGGAGATAAAAATATATTGTTGGAGTGGGAAGAACACTGCCGTTAGCTAGAAGGAGTTGAAGGCACAAAGCTGATTAGTTTGTTATGACCAATTCTTCTCCCTCTTTCTTTTGAGTCTCTTTCTAATTTGAAAGACAATTAAATTAGCATATGTACTAACAAGACCATCACGATTAAAATCTGCACCAGGCCTGCCAGTGTGCAATTATTCTCACATTCCTTTAAACACCGAGTTCTGCTAAAACAACACAGTTCTGAATGGGGTTGTTAAAATGCAGACTGAAAAAACAGCATGACAAGAAGAAAATTACTTTTTGAAAAAAAAGAAAGCAGTTAGGCCTTGCTACTTTGAAAAAACCTGTGGCCACGTGAAACTTGAGAGGGAGTGGGAGTTGCACCAAAGAAGCCAAGAAAATAGGTTTTTCCCTGCTGACACAGAACCATCATCCTGCTTAAGCAACAGTGCCCAGGCCCTGTTAAACAGATTACACAGATTCTGCTGTTCAAAACCAAAGGCTAAAGAGGCTGTTTACACAGGCTGTTTACATCTCAAAACCTATAACATCTAATTATCTAGTAAGAGAAGGAAAAAATATCCCAAGCAAATGCAGACACAGAAAGTTCTCAAAAGGTGGTATAAGAAATACCTGAACTTACCTAAAGTTTGTCTTTCATTCTCCATGTCATTGCTTAGGTTATCTTCTGAAACATTATCACTGATATCACTTACATATGAATCATCATCCGATACCTGAGTGTGGGGAAAAAAAGCAAGATTACATCACTCGTTAAAATCACCCCATACTCATGTGAAAATTGTTACTTTCTGCTGAAATTATTGTTTTAATATATTTGAACCATTTAAGCTGTGTTTCAGTACTACAGAAAAATACTACAAAGTCCTAGGAAGACAGAATTGAGTCTGGGATATATCACCATCACTGAAAATTTAACTAGTCCTTTAGTGTCTTCTTGGCCTCTCAGCAAAGAAGGCTTTCCTCATATCAAAAGCCAAGGTTTTTACAGAGCCCAGGAGGGGTGACAAAACTACCTAATAAATTTCAATATGCATGACATCAGCCTCAAGGTATCTACAGATACCACAAGGACAGGTGTGAATAAATACTTCCGTGATGCCATTCCCTAAGCACCTGTATAATGACTCAAGGCACACAGTATAATATATGCAGTATTTGCATACTAGCTACCTAATTGCCATCTGCCTCGATGTGTATATAAGACTTCTCCATAACAATTGCTACATCTTATCGTGAAGAGACAATGACAGCAAATAAATACAAATGGCATATTAATTTCTAAATGTTTTGAGAATTCAGATTTTCTGGCAGTCATCTGATGTACAGTTAGCTCTCAGAAAGACTGCACATCAATTAGCAGATAAGAAACTACATCAGAATGATGTCAATCTTATTCCTCAGACCTCATTTTCTGAAGAACTAGCAGACAGTAGGACTTCCTGTGCATCAAAGAATTCTGTGAGAGAGTCAGCTATAGATAGTCTGCTTTCATTGGAGACCTGGTGAACCAGACCTCTGCCTTCTTCTCTTGAATTTTCCTGTTTAAAAGAAATAGAAACTTTTGAGAGGGGAAGTACCACAAACAACATTCATGCATGCAATTCCACAGTTACATAACTCGAAGGGCTGTAAAACACTGGGAGAAGATGCAACATGCTCCTCTCCAATTTAAGTGAAAGGTAGCATGTGGTCCAAAGAGGGACTTAAAACCAAAGTAAAACAGACCAAAGAGAAGAAGGAAAAAAGAAGGGGAAAAAAAAGCAATGCATATTCAGTAAATTGGTTATGGTGCTATATGTAAAAATGTTTTGGCAGATGTATACAAGTGTATCGTCAAAAAGCCCACAAAAAAATGAAACTCCCTTCTCTTTATATAGCATTGGAGATTCACATTCCTTTCTGATTTTAGCAAATTAATTATTCTTTTCCTCCCCAAGCCTTGCTTAATGCAAAGCCTGCAGTACTGTGGTGTACAAAATCCAGAGGGCAAAGTTGCTTTCCCCATAATAGCATGTTTTCCTACCTTTTTTTCTTCACTAGTTTTCTATGCTGTGCTTTGGAAAGCTTTTCGTCATATCCACACCTGAGATACCTCCATGTTAACTAAAACATTATCAAAGGCATGTAAGTGGAATTGCTTTTGCTGCTGGAGGCACATTTGACTGCCACACAGATCTTGATAACTCCTCCCATGGAAGCCCTACAGACTGGAGTGAACAGAGTTCCAAAAGGTGGCCTACCAAAAGTGAGGAGACCAGTGACACTTGCCTCATTCCGTGGATGCAGTAAAAGTGTTGGAGAACATCATGCACTACTGTTTTCCCTCATAACTCCATCAACATGGGCTAGCTGGCCCAAAGGTGTGTATTAGTTGCTCTCAAGCTTTTCTGCATGAGGTGCTTTTCTATCTTGTAACCATGACTGCCTTATCAGAATTTTGCAGAAACTGTAGTATTTTATTTTCAGGACAACATAGTGAACAATCTGTCAAATCTATAATCAAACTAACAAATCTTCTTCAAAGCTTTTCTCTTGGTTGGTTGTACTATTGTATGGAATGTTATTCAGTACATACTGATAAAGGTGACATGAAAACAAACTAAACTGCTACACAGAAGCCTTAAAAAAACCACCTCCTGCCACAGCAGGGAGAAAAGAGGAAACCTCAACACTGTCTCTTCTGTGGGAGGGCAGTTACAGTGGCCTACAAGTTTTTAAAAAACCCCAAACCTTATACATGTAAGCATTGCTACTGGGATTGTTTCCAATGCTGTTCTGAATCTGAGAAGGAAAGTGAGCAGGAAGGACTTATAAAAGAACAGCAGGGGTTTATATCTAATACATAAGTTTCAGGCTGTTCTTCATGTTTCCACTCTGGCATGCTGAACTACAATCAAACTACCCAACAGACAAACTAAACTTCCTTTATGCAAAGGCTTGAGGTACTGTCTTATACTGCTTCAACTTTCACAGGTTCTGTCACAGCGCCTGATATATCGTTTAGTGACAGATTATGTGCAGTGGGCCTGTCTTCCTCAGAGCAGCACTACTGCATCACAGTCCTCAGACAACTTTAAATTAAAGTTTTCCAGTATAAGTTATTTCATCTTTAAGTTCCATCCCAAATCTTGCCAGAGGGAATTTGTGAACAAAACCTCTAAGGACCTTTTGAAAGCTATTTTTGTCATGTGTGTGTGTGTAGTGCATTGAACAAGTTTCAGAAATAACCCATTGCCCAAAACTGAACAGCTAAATATGATCAACACACAGCTTCACTAAAACAGAAATAAACCAGAAGTGAACAGATGGAGTGACTCAACTATCTTTAAAAAGAAAAGGAAATAATTAGTTACATAAAACCCCCATCCGCTCAAGTTCTAATGAAAGATCTACACTACAAGCACAGTAGAGGTTTCTGTATGAGTTAACATTTGGGAAAATCCATCAGAAATAACACAGTTCTGGTTTCCCTCACTAACACAATTAACACCTAGATTTTATGACCTGTAGTTACACCATATTCACATGCTTTCTGCAGCAAGCCAAAAGACTGTCTGAACATCAGTGCATCTCAAACTGGCTGTCTGGATGTATAGAAGACTTCCTGGCTTCACACAAAGAAAACTAAAGGGCTGAAAGGGCTCTTCTATGTCCAATTAACTTTGATCCTTTCATGGAAATGTCTGACAAGTGTTCAAAACCTTACACAACCGACACTGGTAGCCAACATTCTGAGCTAACAATACTTAAGACAGCCAACAAAAGGTTTACAGAACATGAAAGTTAACGAGGAACTAGAGGCAAGAGAAACAGTAGCATGAGGGTAACAAGGTGGCAGCTCTGTTCATGCTGCATGAGAAGCAGGCAGCAGGGAGAACGCCAGGAACCGGTAGCAGAAAGCAATGGAAGGTGTGCTCAGGAAACCTGCTCACAAGGAAGGTCTTTGAAATCAAATATCACACAATACATCATCAGACATGACTCACAACTATGAAAGCAGACTTGCTTTGCTAACACAATACACCACAGGGGAGACATGAAGGAAGGACAAGATGCAGCTATGCAGCACTGTCTAGATGTAGGGGCTTGAGGAACAGATATCACTGACAGAGGAAATCCATACCCACCTTCACCAAATCTGGACTTGATTTTGCATTAGATGCTGAATCAAGGATCATAGATTCGGCATGTATTCTGCGTAACCGGTCTTTTAGATCTGTATTTTGTGCTATTGCCTGGAATATTTAACAAAAATATTGGGGATATAAAGTTCTCTCAACTAACTTGAATGTGGATTTATTGTGTGAAAAGGGGCAAAGAGTATTTAAAGTGCAGTATAAAACACCCCCACCATATAGATTTTTTACTGGTTTATCAAATCATTGATTTCAAATCTTCAAATGTTACTCCTTATCTCTCAAATTAAAATGATTTTTGTTTAGTGTGAGGGAAAAGACACATATGTGGAGGAAAAAAAGTCAGAGGGCAGGGATATTTCAAGGTTTGCAAACTGATTTAGTAAGTTAGAAATTAATTTTGTGCATCTTTTTAATTTTCAAGCTCCCTTCCCTCACCCTCATCTGTGATCTTGCCTTTCTCAACATTAGTTTTTGTGACATCTGAAACCACTTGATTTTCCCATACTGGCAGTTCCCTTTGCCTTCCATTGACAGAGAAATAAGACTTAAATTCACGCAGGTATAGGTACAATTCCTGTCCTATCAGATTATAATAGCAGTGATCTGAATAAAAAGCCTGTACTGCAAACTCATGCTTGTTACATGTTATTTATTCATGCTGAGTGCATCTGATGGACAAATGTCAGCTAGAGTAGACAGAGAAAAGGAGTGCAACCCTCCCTGCAATGAAAATATCTCTGACATTAAAGATTGGGTTACTAATTTTGGAACAATACTGAAGCCTTAGTGATCTGAATCAATACCAGGATGTGGAGTACCCTGCTGTTTACACATCCGCGTTATCCCACAAATGCTTCTGATTTTGGAAGTGGCTTTTGTTGAAAACTATCACGGAGGCAGAAAAAACAGTAAGCTCAAAGTGATGATGGAAGGGGGGTAAATTATTTCTGGCTTTACCAATATGTGTCTGAATTTGCCATACAGGCATATAGCACTTCTGTGTCAAGTGTTCAGCACTGTGTTATACCTACATCATCAGGTAAGTGCAAAATAGAATTTACACAGCTCTCCTGCAAGAGCGTCTTCCCATTGTCATTGTTTGCTACAAAATGTTTTCTTCCTTCTGCTGTCTTCTTCCTCCCCAAAACCAAAAAAACTGTACTTTTTCCTCTTTAGTATTTGCTTTTCTTAGACTGTGTGTAGGTCAAGGATACTATCTTAATGAGGGAGAAGCAGAGGCAGAGATGCTAATTTTGTGGTATTTTATCCACTTTAAATCTGTTCACTTTTCTTCCCTTGCCAGGCTTATGAGAGTAAAACAGACCTATGTTTGATAGCTTTCAACCTGTGAGTCTGATTTTTTTTGTTCCTCCTTTACAGAAAACAAACTAAAATGAACAACAACAAACATTAAGTCAAAGTCATCAACACAGGACTCTCTTGCAAGGAAGTCTTAAAAATATGTCAAGTTTATCATATCCATCCTTTCCACATGTCTTCAAAGGAAGCTTATCCCTTTCTCCTACAGGATCTCTGCTGCACAGGGTGAGAAAATTTCTTTTGGCATCATGGCTTTGCAGATCTGCAAGCTAAGAAAAGCCCTGAGAGGTGTTAGCTCTGCTGAAACTGCCAAGATGATTTCTGGATTGGCTACAAAAGGCTTATTAAATATCAGATAAGACCTAAAAGAATTACTTTTAAAAGACAGGTACAGGATGAAGATGGACAACAGAATTTCACTGCCAAAAAAAACCCCAAATAATTCAAATTCAGCTGAGTGTTCACTGAGTTCAGCAGTCTTAAAACTGATTTTTTTTAAATATAAAGTGGTAGGCAAATAACACTGGAACAATAAAAGTCACCTATTCAAACATCAGAAGTGGAACATCTGAAAACCAGAAACAAAGAAGTGCAAGTGAGTGAGTACAGTTATTATTCAACAGGCTTCAGTCTTCTCTAAATACTATGAAGACATCATGGCCTCTAAAGGTCTAGGCAAAGAGATATGTTGTACTCTTAAAAAACTATAACTACATGCAGCTTTTGTAAAGCAAAGGGAAGTTTTCAAACTGAAATAACTCTAAGATTATCTGCATCACATTGATCAGTGCCAGAGAGTCTCCCCTGCCTCTGATGTGGTATTTGCAATAAGCACTGAAGTTTTAAGGCCATGGTAATGATGAGCCTCATTGCTCTGAAACCAGATCACTGGTTGGTTGACATGTTCAAACATGACCAATCTGAACGTTCTGGTCTCAAACAATTACATAAAGCACACAGACAAAACACACCCCACTCCCTTTTTTAAAAGGGCTCACTCCTTTGTCATTTAGAACTCTGCCCTACCAGCTCCAACGCTGATTTCGAGGACTAGGAGATTCTTAAGGTTGGAAGTCGATGAAAACAAGTGGTACTATTTGCTTTGCAGTGTCTTGACGCATCATAGTGAAGCTCTAGTGCATTAGAAGCAATAGCTGAGTACTTTCAGCCACTCTGACCTTTATGTCATACAGTGAATTCTCAAATGCTGTTCAGGTAAAGAAAAGGAAACCTGCAAATTACCAGAACTGCATGATTAAACAGTGTATGTTTAGAAAAAAAGACTCACAGTCACAGAGCAACCCTCTGATTTTTAACATCAAATTATACAGATTTTAGTATATACCTATATCAATCCATCTATCAAACTTCAGTGATTTGACAATACCTTTAACATTTAGGAAAGAGTCTTTGAAAAACACCACATATAAAACTTATTATGATTAAATTCTGCAAATTCTAGCACAGAACAGACACCAAAAAAACAGAAATTAACTACTATAAAATTTAAAAGTAGTATCTCATGACAACGAAGCTTGGTGAGCTTCAGCATGTCACTTACAGATGATAAGGCATTCTTCAAACCCACTATTTGTGCAGATGGAGATGAAGATGCATCGTGCTCCAGCATCTGCTTCAGCTTTTCTCTCTCTGTAGATATGGTGCTAAAAGCTGACCTCAAGGTGAAGTAAACTAGAACAGTTTCATAAAAAGTAACAGTTAAAAACATCTGCTACCAACTGTATACAGACCAATTATGTAAAACTTCAATAAGACATCATTTGTGGTGACAGAAACAAGAATTTAGGTTGAGAGATCCAGGGTGGGTTACTAAAACCAAGTAATATTAATCAAGGTTATAGGGTAGATTTTTTAGTAGGAGAAATGTTTATGGTGAATGCTACTGTGTAGACTATATTAGCCACAGTCAAAATTACTCTGATTATTTGTGACAGATGGCAACAAAGCTAACTAACCACATCTGCTCTTCACTTGCTTTTGTTCCCCAATTAGCTTGAATCTTCAGATGGTCATGACTCTATTCCACATTCCTTTATAAATTCCAGTGGGGGAGAAGAAGAGACGAAAGAAAAAAATTAAATAGACAAAAAAGTCATCAAAAAAGTAGCTATAACACATACTGTGCCACAGCTATAGGGTTAGTAGTTTTCCCACAAGCAAGTCAACTGTGGTGTTGAGTTTTGCTTTGTCTTTCTGTGATAATGAAATTTCAGTTTGTTAGATGATTTAGTGGCTCAGAAGGTCAGATCCTGAATGATGTGCATGTTACACTGCCACTTCTACTCCCTCCTGCAGCACTATCACCAGCCCAATACATTTAAATCAGGCAACAGATCATGCAATTTTAAAATCACTGTTTTTTTAAAGTGGAAATACACTTTTCTAGTTTTTTTTTTTTTTTTCCCTTTAAGACATTTAATTTTTAACCACAAGGAAAAAAAATTTATTTGGGCAATATTTATTTATGTAGGTTTTCAACATTCAATTCAGTGGAGCATCAGAGGATTTCCAAGGGCCTAATCAAGCCCTGTAATACTGTCATGAGAACTGCCCATGGAAAAATTAGCCTGTTTACAGGAAATGAAATTAGAAAATCTGAACATGGATGCATGAAAACAGCCACGATCAAGAAATCGCTGATCCTTCTCTCTTCTAATCATCCACTCCAAGTTAACCTGAATCATCATTACGTCACTGAGTGATTATAAACATAATTTACTCTTCTAAAACTTATTCTTAAGGTATATTCCAACACTGCAAACTATTACCAAAGCTAATTCTCATACTATCCAAAGAAATCTTTAACAGTGTCACAGGGGCTGGGAAGGGAGGTATATCCACTATGATCTATTCAGTTAGGCATTCATGTGTAGGTAAGGTGACCAGAATCTCCAGTGACCTTAAATGTCATTTAATATGTTGTATACTAACTTTGGTAGTTTAGTATGTAATAATTTTGAAAACTACTGTTAGATTTTTTTTATCAAAAAGCTAAAGCAAATGTTTTCTTCACCATTGTTTTGGAAAGGGCATGCTCTAAAGTAACTTTAGAAAAAAATTGTTTGTCCTCTTAGTAAAATGATACTGCAGTGGATCAAAATAGACAAAATATGAATCATGGACATTTCAGGTAAGACGATCTTGAGTAGGTGATTTCTTTGCTCTGCTTAACAGCAACTTTTCCAGTTACACCTCATCCCATTTCTTTTCTTTTTTTTTGAAAACATAAACCAGTTTTGACTATAATTGTCTTTATGAAGTTTAATACTTAGATACATTCCTTACATAACAGAACCAAGATACATCAGTACCAGAGGGGAAAAACAAGCAGAGAGTGCTTATTGATAACATCAACAATTATTGCGTGCCAGAGGGGACAAAGCCAATACTTCCAAAAGCCTTTCAGCTAGAAATGCTTATGTGCCTTCCTCATCAAGATCACTTAAACAATAAAAATGCTTCTGGTGTGAGGGTGACGGACAAAAGCACTGCCAATGAAAAATGGTTTTGAGGGAAGAAATATTTCTAGTCAAGCTCCCCTTCTGGCTGCTTTGCATGATTTTACTCTTCTGTATTCACTAAAAATAGGTTACTACCATAGCAACCCTTGCATCACCAACAAATGTTGCCTCTGAAATCCAGTGAAGCACACTGAATATCGAAACATACATGTGCTCATATGCACACGCATGCAAACACACGATGTAATCTGCTGTTGTGTTTCTAGCAATGGATTTTAGGTATTTTACCTTCTGGCAAAAAAAAAAAAAAATCTAGGTTTTTAGTACATGAAACAAAGGGCTGTCCCCTATTAATAAAAAAAATTAAAAAGTGATGATTAAGCCATCTTTTTCAAATTACTCATGATCTCAACATTTGCAATTCCTCAAGGCAATTAAAGGGTGTTTTCTGCTTTTTCTAAACAGTAAACCGGAAGCTTTCTCAGAAGTCACATCATTATGTAAATTGTGATGATATAAAACCGTACAGGAAAGATAATTTCATTTACCTTTATGTGCAACTTGAAATAAGTCCTCTTGCATTTTAGTAAATTCTGATGATGTTTCAGAGCCATCAGAGTAATTTTTCTCCTCTACAAAATCTATTGTAGATAAGTTTGGATTGGAAGCATGCAGTCTCATAGGGGCAGAAAATACTGAAGGCACCTGTAAGGAGGATAGAAATTTGTGATGTTTTTATAAACTGTGAAGAAAATTTTGTTTTATTGTACCCGCCTGGGTTACATATTGGAGACACAGAAAACCAAAAAAAAATTTACTGTAAATTGCCAAGAAGCCTGGAAAGGATGACACCTGGCAAACGAAATCCGGAGACATAGGTTTGCCCAAGATACTATAATGGGATATTGGGCAAAACTCAAAAAAAACAAGTCCATTGAGAGCTGAAACATATGCTATATTATTTCCTCCCATCTGTAAGTATCTAATCACATGGCCTCTGGATGCAGATATGTACAAAACTATCTAGAAAATTTGCAAAAATCCATACTGATTAAAAAAAATCCACCAGCACAGCCCCCCATATTAGAGGGGGACTGAAAACATGGGTGAAAAACACTGCCAGTCTCCTGAAGGTAACAGGACATATCCCATTGAAGATATCAAGGGCAATGTATTTGTGTTTTGTCTGGTACATTACTGCTTAAAATGAGCTCGCCCAGGACACTGCTTAGAAAGGATTTGTATTTCCTAAACCGATCACGCCAAGAATAACTAAGGTTTGGAGGAAGATGAGCGCTGGAAGGACTGAAGTTACCTGTAACATTCCTTTAGCTTCTTTCCCAACAACTCTGGATCGCCACCTCCTGTGTGTTCTCTTTTCTTTCTTTGGGCTTTCGAAGGGTCCAACCTTGTAACAACACACAGCACAAAAAAACAATACAGTTTGCCATAAATCTAACAGAGCTAAGAAGAAATAACTTGATTCTTTAAAATGTGGGGTTGTTTCTTTGAATTGTAAGGGAATATGATTCTTGGTTTTGTTTCTAAACAACAAACCTGCATAGCATTTATAGCAGGTGCTGAGTATGTCCTGTGAAGAACATCCATGCTCTGTAACAGCTGGTTCATTTCCAGTAAGTACGTGTGACAGTTGGAGAGGTCTATTTGGAACAGAAGAATATTTTCAGTTGCCCTGAAGTAACAGACACACTGACAGGTTTTTTTTCTTTGTAGGTTAGTCCTATTTTGATTGTAGCTAGCATAAGCTATTCATTGAGTAAAAGCACAGTATAGACTGCTGGATAAGAAGAACGTGTCCTATTTTCAAGTTTAAATTCAAAATACTGAAATACACCTATACAGTGTGTATAATGATCATGATATTTTTTCCTAGTTCGCTGCAGAAAAATGACAAGTCTTCAAGTACATTCAGAGCTAGAGATGAAGCTCCTCTATATAAGAGATGAGGCTCAGTGGTAGGTAGAAATATAACAGATAAATATCACACATACACTAACACCATGATAAAGATCCTCCTGCTTTCTGGAAAGCATGAAAGCAGAAGGTGTCTTTGAAGTACAAAGAATTAGTGCTTTTTAAATTATTAGATTTTGGATGCTTCCCTTTTTTGAATATGCAGCCTAAGGAAGTTCAAAGCTTACTGCTGAAGGTGATGTTCCTATATAAAACAAAATGTATGGAAATAGGTAGGTTTCTTGAAGTGGTGTCCACAACTGATAAGCCCACATCCAAAATTACTAGTTCTTTTGCAAACAAATGAGTAGCCAGTTAATCAGCAACCACCTCCTTCCTCCCTCCAGTTTTAGAGAAAACTCTAACAGTAATGACTACTTAGGGTATAATATTTTTGTTGTTAAGAAAAAATAGGGGAAATATTAGGCTACTTTCACTTTCCTCCAAATATCATTACCTCTTGAGCATTTTTCCATGTCTTCAGAAGACTGTAGCCAAGATGAAATCCTGGACTCATTACTTGAAAAGGAAAATGACAAGTTACCTCCAGTTGACATTGAATTCTGTTTGGTCAAGCTGCCTGTCTGTTCAAAAGAAAAAAAACAAAAACAACCCCAAGTGAATTATTAACAAAAATTATTTTAATGTTATATGCACAAATTTTGACAACCAACACTCAAGTTCCATGATCACAGAAAAAGACTGAAGGCATCAATTACACGGAGGGAAAAAAAGTGTGTGATCTAGACTAGGTATGCAGTCATTGAGCATAATGGCAGGACCTCTAATTGCTGTCCACCTCATCTGGGTAAATATTGCCCTTTTACAACGTCTCAGTAAACATTTTCAAACTTAGCTCAATTTCAGCAGCACCCACTATCAGATGCTTCAGGAGATGCTGGAAATTCTTTGTAAGAGCTAATTGAGCAGTACAATTAAATAGGTTCCAACGTGAAGAAATTTCTACCCAGTACTATTACCAGTTGATTGAGGTCTATAATGTTGTTTTCTTCACTAATGTAACTACAAATAATAGCCATTCAAACACTTAATTATTTGTACACCTTATTAAACCTTTCATTTTCAATAATACCTACTTCAGGAAGTTGTACAAATTCCATAGTTTGTCAACATCTTGTTTAAAATCAGTTTTAAAATGTTTCATTTTAAGTGCCATTACACAACCACTTTACTGGTTATGAGAAAAGCTGACTAAATTATTTGGCTCTTCTCTGAAGCATACTATTTACAGACCTTGTTACCTCGTGCTCCTCTTATATCAAAACTCTGGTAGTACTAGTTTTAAATCTATTCCTAAAAAACATCATCTACATCTCAGTCAGTTCCAGTTTCTTAGCTGGTCTTTTTAAATTTACAATATAACTTCCAACTTGAGTTGCAGAATAAAACAAAGTGCACTATGGGATGTCATTCAACACACTTATTTTAAAATTCAACTGTGCAGTTTGGCTGGTTTATTCCTACATAAAGCTGTATGAGCTATAGTCATTTATGTGTATATCCAAATAATGATTTCAACACCTTTAAAAGCACAAGTAAACTGAACTTAAAAATGAGCAATTGTATTGTGATTTTGTGAACAATTCCCACATTTATATCTTCAGAAATCTGTCTCATGTAACCAACTTTTCCAGAACTCATTTACATAAGGGACATGAGCATGAAGAAAGAAGGAAATAAGCATCACCAAGAAACAGGCAAGAGAGTTTGTGTAGCTCCGGTTCCCATAGTTCAGCTTTGGATCAGCATGGCTAAGCTTTAGAATACAAGCATTCCACATAAACACATGTAGATACACACAGCTGCCTCTCAACAGCAATAAAAAAAAAGATGTGAAAACCCATCAGGTGTTTCTAAAAGCAAATAAAATGCAACTCAAAGTTCACTTGATACATTTTTCTCAAAATAACCGAAGTGCTGAATTGATATCAACTCACATCAAGCTAGGGCTGGTGTAAATTGGCAGACTTCCACTTAGCTTCAGCAGAGCTAAGGTGATTAACTGCTGCTTAAGAAATATCCCCTTCTATTTTTCACACGAAAATAAGTAGGGCTTCTTTGCACTGCAAATCTGGATTAATAGTCTGAATTAAAATCTTTCATGCCAAAGAAGAAATGGTTAGTTTCCTGGCAGTAAGCACAGGTTTTAGATGTGCTGGTCACACGGATTTTGGGTTGGGTTTTTTTGGTTGGTTTGTTTTTTGTTTGGTTTTTTTTTGGGGGGGGGGGGGGGGGGGGGTTTTGTAATTGATTTGTTTTTTTTTTTTAATAGTGATATTTGANGGGGGGGGGGGGGGTGTTTTGAGAACATCAGCAAAAGTACATCATGGACTTTGCAATGTTCCACTTCTGCCCTTGATATTCTTCCCCACTTCTATCTCTGCTGTCTTTTGGGAGAAAATAACTAAATGTCTACAGGAGATTTGCCATTTCCTTGCAGACAGGCTCAGTAGAGCAGGCTGTCAGAGCCACAGAGCTGCTGGCACCACCAAGTGCGTGCAAACAACTCCCTACAGAACGGCCTGGTCACTGCAGGGCGAGTTATTGTTCTTCCAGCTGCCTGCTTGAACACATCCCCTCCCTCTCAACCCTGCGGGAGCAAAAAGCTGCTCAGGCACATGTTCGTGTTTGCTGAAACTTCACTCGGTTACAGGATAAAGTGATGAACTGCAGGTGTTGGGGAACAAACCCACTCAGATCCTACAGCAATTATGCCAGGCAAAAGAAAGCCTTAGACAGCAGGATAACAAGGGGGTGGTTGGACCTGACAGAAACTGAGGGCCACTTGCAGTACACAAAACAGTACTGTCAACAGAGACATGATTCTCAACAGAGACCAGTGGTTCTACACTGGAGCAGAAAGCTTTAGGTGAAAGTCAGCCTGTTCTTGTAGAGGCAGCTGAAGGCACAGAGACTTGTTCAGACACAGAACAGGCACCCTCTTCCATGAAACTGCATCAAAAACGTAATTTACGGTGTTGGACTGAGCATTTGTCAGGTCATTTGTGAAACAGTCACAGACTCTACCAAAAGAGAAGTACGCTGCCAACTGGACCCATCCAGACCCCACACCCACCCACAGCATGGTGAGTGGGTATTTAAATATAAATTTAAATATATTAAATACATAAAATATAAATATA
>VWZG01012241.1:115201-227566 GCA_013396735.1 Grallaria varia
ACAGAACATTCCAGTCTACAATTTTGGAAGCCAAAGAAAGATTATGTTGCATCACCTCTTCTGACATAAATTAAAATACAGGCAATTAAATGCTTTCTGAAATGATCTTTCTTTTCCCTGTGAAGATTATTTATTAACTCTTATATAATCACAAGGATTGGGACTGTTATGATGACAGACAGCAGCCTCTTCAAATATAATCAAATATACTGTAATGCTACAATTTACACTAAGTAACACCTGAATTTACTACTGCTCAAATATAAACATGTAGATAAAAGCTCATCTCCTCAGAAAATATGATCTACTAAATGAGCCAATATAAAAAAATAATCTTGACATTAGCTGATTTCAGACTAGGGACTTGGATAACGGTAAACATTTTGAAATGTAAGAAACCTGATGGAACTAATGAGAGATAATCCTAATTAAGGACTAACAGGAACACCTGGAAGATTAAGAAAAATGTTGTGTTTACCATTTTGCTTCTTTCTTCTTGAAATTAGCCAAAAGAGCTTAAAAGCTGTTTTGCCCAATTATCAAACAAGCTAATTTCTTTGCCTTGCCAAAATACATTAAACTGCAATACCCAAACACCCAACTTTTCCATGGAGAGCTAATCTGGTAGTAGTCAAGGCTAGTGAACAGTAGGTCCTTTTCAGTATTCTAGTGTTGTACTTAGAATACAAAGCAACTTTCTCCAACTTTGGGATCAAGTTCTCACAGGCTTTGGATAAGCATAAACACAGTATATCATTGATAAGGGTGGTCTGCATGCAGGAGACAAGCGGAAATTTGAGCACAATCAAGGAAAACATAGGAAACCAGATTCATAGAACCACAGAATATCCTGGGTTGGAAGGGACCTTAAAAATCATCTAGTTCCAACCCCATTGCCATGAGCAGGGACACCTTTCACTAGACCAGGTTGCTCAGAGCCCCATCCAGCCTGGCCTTGAGCACTGCCAGGGATGGGGCATCCACAGCTTCTCTGGACAACCTGTGCCAGTGACTCACAACCTTCACAGTAAAGAATCTCCTCTTAACATCTAATCCAAATCTCTACTCGTTTAGTTTAAAGCTATTCCTTCTTGTCCTGTCACTATCTGCCCATGTAAAACTTTGGTTCTCCATGTTTGTTGTAAGCTCCCTTTAAGTACTTAGAAAGGCTGCAATTAGGTCTCTGCGGGGCCTCTTCTTTCTATGAGGATAAGCTGGGAAAGAAAGGGACTCCTGAAGTGAGACAAACTCATGCTATATTGAGCGTATAAAGTGAGAGGAAGGAAGCAGCTGAGAAACACCTCAGCCAATTACACCTACCTGCAATACACACAGTGTTAACAGTTTAGATCAAACTTTAAAATACAAAGCACATCCTGGCCTGCATTACAACTCCAATTTTGTCTGGGTTTCTCCTGCAGTTCAGACACAAAGTGTCTCCTGTTCCTGCAGGAAAGCCATACTTATCACTGTTCTTCAGTGGCCTAGAATGTGCCTTCACAATTAAGAAGTCTGAAAATGTAAAGAAAAGCTGAAGTGGGAGCACAGATTCCCATCAAGCAGGCTCAATGATCTGCCAAATCTCAGGTGGTGAAGGCGAGCTTCCTGCTCACCTTCCTGCCCTGGGAACCTCACACTTCAATTGCCAGCTTTACGTAAAGGTAGCTTAGTTGAATTAGAAATGGATCCTCTTAAAAGCTCATAGAATTAACAGTTTGGAGACCTGTGGGATACATGCAAGGTGTAATGATGCATTATCAGCACCTGGTCCTCTTCCATATACACCCTTCCACAAGAATAAAACCTATCCCATCTGAACAGCCAAACTCCCACATTTTCCAAAACACTGCTGCTGTGACTAGTTTTGGATCCATTTGCTCTTGACCCAGACCCTACACATCTTGATTAAGACTTTGTTCTGTGAGAGACCTGACACCTTACTGAATGAGGAAAGAGTATCAGCTGGCTATTGCTGGGAACAGCTGCAAAAATGAAAGAAAACTGCTTACTCTCTAAAATGAAGGCAAATTAATCAAGCTGGTTGATTACCATCTTTACTCATATGTCTGAAATAGCAGAGGAGCAAACTGGAGATACAGGATTTCCTGAAAGCATTCAGGTTATGCTGCCTTTTGCTGATTCTTATCCCACAATAGGGAACTGGAAGAGATAGCCCAAACCGCAGCAAAAACTTAAAAACAACAACAATGACACTCCCTCAAAAAAACCCCAAAACAACAAAACCAAAACTCCCAGATGAATGGCATTAACAATTCTAGCATAAGTCTGATGTCCAGATTAGTTGTGTCTTAAAATTACGATACTACAAAAGATATTTTGCATCATTATGGGCCAAAATCTGCACAACATTTTCAATTTATGGCATTTGCTGCCCAGAAAGAAATTGCATTTGAGACTAAGGGAGGAACAAAATCTTTACTTCTCTCAGGTCCAGGGGTGCTCATTTCAGATCATCACCGAAAAATCACCCTGTAGATGCTACTTGGCCTATACCTGTTCTGTGGCTGCAGAGAAAAACCCATACACTTTGGTCTTCAGAGAAAACCCATCATTAGGTAAATGTACTAATTTTCTTTGTTCAATGAGGTAAAACCTCTTAGTTTTCTGTAGTGTTCTGCACCATACAGTTCCTCAAGGCAGATTATTTCAGGAGAAAGTATGAAGTGATGCTTCTGAACAGCTCTCAGACCAATGCTTGCAGTTTCAGCTCCCTGAACAAAACAGATGACTGTGCCAGACTTTCTTCCAGTGCAAAATGCAGTCAGTTGTACCAAATATTTTAAGTGCCAAAAATAGAAACCTGCTTTGTGGAGGATAAGGGTTGGCATCAGCTGCCACTAAAGCATTTGTTATGGTTCATAAAATTGGCAGAAATTATTTAATTTTCTTTTATGGAACATGGGGGAGTTTTAATTGGTTCTCCTGTCATAAAGCTTTTCCCTAGTGGATCTATTTTTAAAAGTTAGTTAACATATTAGATTAAAAATAACTACCACAGTATATCTTCTTTTAATCACAGGTCAACTAAAATTTGAAAAAGATCAACACCAGTTTTATTTCCTCACAAAACAGTTTGTTTGTCTGTTCTACATCTTGTAGAAGAGATTCCTTTCCATAACTGAAGGAGAGAGACAGAGAAAAGCAAAGAGGTGGGAAGTGGCACTAGACTCCGACTTGCCATGGGGCTTCAAGGCAAAGGTGAACTTAGTGGAAGAGGATTGCCTTTTCACCTGCTCAGTTCACAATGCAAATGTGTTACACCTGGCCTGAAATGGGCACCAAATGTAGCAAAAAAAGTAGATGCCTCCAAGTCCTGCAGCCCTGCATAAGTCAACTCCTTTCTAGCAGTGGCCCATCTTCTGCATCACAGCACTCATACTCCACACCAGCACAGAACTAAATGTTAGCAGCCTCAGCAACCTTGCACTCCTGTGGTTCCACATCCCAGTCTCAGGTGACTTGGTGCAAGTGTACACCAGCAACACAGTCTGTGCCTAGGACATCAGACTCAAAACTCCTATCCTGCTATTTCCTGGGCAAACCTGCCCCCGCCCTAACTTTCTTTATCCCTACACTTTTCAGAATTCCTTTCTACTTAATCAGATGCAAAGAGCTGCTGTGTCAGCAGCTGCACAGAGAAAAGCACCTGTCAGGCAGATCTGCTCTTAACCTGCAAGCCATGAGCTGAAGGTGCCCGAGAGCAACACAAATGTCTGAAGGAGGAATAAGCAGCCCTCCATGAAGGAGGAGAAGGAAGATGAAGGAAAGAATATTAAAATCATAGCATCTCACTCCCTAACCTGAACAGCACATGGCAACATCATTTAAATTTTCACAATACTATTAACAAACAGTATCAGTAACTGTGTTGCATTCTACTATTCCACCAGCATTTTGAAACAAAAACAAATTCAAACAAACAGAAAAGCAAAAAGCTGCTGGACATTGTTGCACATGTGGTGCTTTTTGGATTAGGGGATTTTAACAGTTTTATAGAACTTTAGACTGTCACTGTTATCTTAATAGAATACTTGAAGTGCTATCATTTAAACTAATATACAGATGGAAAGGGAAAATTAAATAACTCTCAGGCATCAGCATCACTCATCCCCAGTCTTGTCAACCCTGTGTAGGTGGGTATTAGTAGGGACAGACTACGAAGCTCCAGTTTACCAATACAAGAAACTGAGAAAAGATATAAATTATATAAACCAAGTGATATAAACCAAACTACTCAATCTGGAATGACAAGAAATCCACTGTGGGCAGAGGGGAGCAAAGGAACAGGACACAAGAAAGATCTCACCATCCTCACTGCCCACACCAACAATTTAGATTTTATAATATATGCTGTACTGTATGGTTTGCACCACTAAGGAGAGGGTCTGTCTAGCAGGGTAAGGATCTGTACAGCCTGCAAGCTCAGAGCCTTTTGGAGAACATGAGCAGGGAGAAGCCACCTGTTTGTCACCAAAGCACTGCAGTGTCAGACCAGTATGTCTGGCAGAGCGCTGCCTCTGCTAGACCTTGAGGTCCATCTTCCCACATGCAGCACAGGAAAGTCTAGCCAATAAAACATTCACTGAAACATGCTACCATCACAAATTATAACTAACAAATAAATTCAAAAGGGGAAAGTGACCCATAGACTTTATTTGCAAGTAAATATCCAAAGTGCATACCAGCATGTTTAAGTCTTATTCAAAAGCTTTCTTTTCTCTCTTTAAGTCTTATTTAATCTGTTTTCCCCAGCAAAACAGCTCTGTAAACTGCAAGACAAGTTCAGTTTGAAAAAACAGCCGTGTGAAAAACACCAAAACCATCAGGGAATTAAAGAAGGAGCAGCAATACACAGCCACACACATAAACACTGACAATGCAAAAATAAACTCTAATTTAGAATTAATTTTTTCCCTTTCTAAACTTCACAACTTTGTAGGAAGACCTCTAGATCACTTCAAGAGATGTAAACAAAGTGACAGGATAAGCTAGAGAGATATTGCACTTGGTAAAGGAGGAAATAGAGAAAGTATTAAAGTATTCTGTGTAGACATTAGAAGACCCTATTTAAAAATATCATAAAGACCAGTGGAACCTCAAAAATTACATGTAATTTCTGGGAAATGTGTTTGTACATTTTCAGACTACAGAGAAAGCAAGCAAGCAGAGTCTTAGCTCTCCTTAGTGGTCACTTCCCAGCATACAAGTCACACAGACTCCTCAAGCTCTGTGGTTTCCCTCTATCATTATCATCCCCTAGAAATAGGGACAATTGGTGAACCCATGTAGGTTCCCCAGTGAAAAAGTATATTGTTATTTACTTGGTATTGCAATCACTGGCCTTGAAAAGATTAATAACAAAACACTGATCTAAGTGGAGATATTTATCACAATGTCCAATATTATCATGAAAAAATATCAACTGTATTGCCCTTCAGTATACATTGGGAAACAACTTACTTTATAACTCCATTTAGCTTGACTTGAGAGGTGTATAAAGCCCTTTACTGTGTGCCAGACTATGATGAATGAGCACGGATGTTCCAGGAATACACACAAAACACCCAGCTGCGTCTCTCACCTTGTTCAGGTACACCTTACTTTTTTGCACAAGGGTCAAAGACCAAAAATTTGGGGATTGACAAGATGACATTAAACCTTACTGAATTTTTCCTTTCCTCCAAATAGAGCAGATGAGAACAAAATGGATAAGATATGGGACCCACTAATAACAGTATCAAAAGCCCAAACTAGGTAACAGATTTATCATGTTATATGGCAGTAAGCGAGATTCTTGCAGAAATTACTTCTGCTTGAGTATAGTTGCTCATATTGCCTGTGTAACACACCAGTGGATTTAGTCATGCTCATGTAAATCTTGTTATTTAAATACTACATGATAGCACTTGATAGATGTGAACTGTTGAAACAGACAATACCAAATCTTTTAAATTATACTTTTTAAAGTTCATCTCATACAGAGAATATGAAAAATAATGTTGCAGGGAAACAAAAAAAGACATCCTGAAAACAGGGTTTTAATGGCTCAGTATACAAGAACAGCACTTTCAAAGGCATAAATTGTTCAGAGATTTGTCTGCCTTGCCAACTGTATGCACTGGGCCAGAAGTCCCAGAAAAGCAGGTGCTGTTTCAAAACACAGCTGAGGTCTGCAAAGCTTTTGGGGGATTTGGATGCTCAATTCCAATTAAAATTTCAGCCTGAGGCAGCTTCAAGAGCTCCACTAAGCCAGCAGTCGTACAGATGAAAGTTTATGTTAAGCATATTGCTCACGATTTTGCAAGCATGGATTGAGCATGTTTAAGCTTAATTCTGAGTGCGGCTGCAGGTCAGTGTCTCTTGCCCACAAACAAAAGCTGTCTTAGCTGCCTCATCTGTCAGGTGCAAACACTTATGGACATGTCTTTTGAAACTGAGAGGTTTAAAGAATAGCATCATCCCTGCAGAAAACAAAGCAACCATTACCTTAGGTATGCAGATGCATCATTTTACATGAATACTTATTTTCCTGTCTGAGATCTACAGCAACAACCAGCACAAATGGGCATCCAAAGAGGCCTATGCCAGGTTTCTGAAAAACGCATTATTTTTCACACAAGCATTCACACCTTTTCCTGGAAACTTGCAACAGAGTGGTTAAACAATATTCTGCCACAAAAGTAGTATCTTACAGGGAAGATTTGGGATTTCAGGATCAAAACACTGAGGCCAAGACACTGCGGATGCTCTATTTTGCTGTAAAGACACCATACATATAACATGACAGAAAGTGAAGTTTACTGTTAGCATTCCAGTTTTACACATGCCTGCTATTCAGTAACGTAAGTTTACTGTATTTGGCTCAAAGCAAGATGCTGGTACCAATAACACAACAAACCAATAAAAACAAAACAAAGCAAGAAGAGTAAGGAAAACAAAGAAGTCAGAAGGTAAAACAAGTAAGCAACAGGAAAACAGGGTTTAAGGGATTTGTGGATACTCAAGAACAAAAGGAACAGCCAATCTTATCAATACTTTCAGTTTGGATAAAAGGTTTGCATTACCTGTCGACTTCCCTGCTTGGAGGAGCAGCTGCTAGTACTTCTTGAAGGAGATAACATCTTCTGGGATGCACCAAAGTTTTTTTCTTCACTCATGGTCCAATATGATTTGTTTCATATAAGTTCACGTAGAACACCATTAAAAGGTAATTCAGAAAATGTGTTGGAAGACTCCTCAGAGAAACGCTGGACTCATCCTTTACCCAAATGTAGTCCAGTGGCAGGATTTGCATCCCATGGAAACTCCTAAAAGCAAAAAGCAAGCCAAAAAGCCAAGTTATCAGATGCTGTCGCCTACTGCCATCCTGTAGAATGACTCATAATAAACCCTCTGGTAATACAAGTTGAGCGCATTACTGTACATTATAAGATATTAATTCAACAATCACTTTAAGATAAATTTGCAAGTCTCAAACAGGAATTACATGAATTTTGGATCCTAAATAAATGTTTTAATTGTTATTATTTATTCAGAGAATGAAGTACAGTATCAAGCATATTTTTACAGATTTAAAATAATTAAAAGATATTAATAAATACAGGCAAAGAAAAATAAGTATCTATATGAAATGGACAAAAATAGACTCATAATGAGAAGAAAACATCTAATAAAATGTCTCAAAAATATAGCTCTTTTTCTCAGTTCCTTGATAATTTAAACAAATAAGCACAGCTTCAGGTTGCATGGAAGAAAATATAAAACCTCTGTATAAATAAAGTGGAATACCTAAAAGTAGTGATCATGAAAGCTCAGCTGCATAAAGCTGTACATGACCACTTTAACCTGGAATCAAAGTTATAACTACTGTCACATCAGTTGTCTCTGTCAGTGACTGGAAGAATAATTAACAGTCTGTTTAATAACAGTGCTTCTTGCAGCATATGCAAATAAAAGTCAAGCCAGAAACTTGCAATAATGGATTTCCAGTGTGGGCAAGAGTTGTCATGGTAACTGCGTATTTTTTAAAAACAACAAGCAGGGGGCATAACAAGAGGACGATTCTTGAAGCATGGGGTGGTGGAGAAGCTGTATAAATTGTGTATCATTTGGAACTTTGTTGTCTTCAGCAAGGAATTTGCAACTAAGAAGAGTCCAAGAATCACCAATGAGGAAGGTAAGGTAGCTCCCACAAAGAGAAGGGAAATTTCTGTGCTAAAAAGGAGTCACTACTTCACAATTCTCTTGCTTGAGTTGCCACAACAGTGCTGAACTAGGATCACTGCTTATCAAAGTTTGCCATTCTTTATGCCTTGAAGAGGCTTAAAAACCTATTCTGAGAGAAGCAGCATTTTCAGACCCCTAGTAAAACATTTTGGGTATTTTAAGAACTCATTTCCCTTTAAAAAAAAAAAAAAACAAACCCAGATCAAAAGCCACAGACAAGAACCACAAAAAAACCCCCCTCTAGAACACACAACTAAAATCAAGTGCTATATTTAAGACGAAGACAAGACTGCAGCAGAAAACCTCCCTCCCTACTGCTTAAACAGTAGTCTTAAGCATCCAGCTTCTGAACACAGACCTTTTCAAAACTATAGTGCCTTTCTGACAATACAGTTCTCTGTAACATTTCAATCAACATGCCCTCTTTTCACCTACAACAGTCTCTTTCAGGAATTCGCTTTCCCTAGTTATAAATACTCTGTGACCACCAGAACAAATGTGCGCTCAGCAACAGTCGTGGTGCAGCCCCGGCCACCCCAAGAGAGGCTGGCAAAGCGAACTCTCCTGGGGCTCTTCTTCCAGGGGTGAGGCAGCTTGGCAAATATTCCAGGAACCAGCAGGCAGCTACAGAGGCAGCAACCACAACCCAGGGCTGAAGAAAACAGAGCAGAACAGCGATGTGATAGCAAAGTCGGAGTGGTTTGGGCCCAGCACATGGACTGCAGACTGAGATTATGACTGAGATTAGGAGCAGTGCATTTCAGGTATAGTCTCTTCCGATCTGGAAGATAAATTTGTGTGGCATTTCACTGAGGACTAGGACTTTTAACAGGTTTAGATTTATCTCACTTTTTTTTTTTTTTTAACAGATCTAGAAGTAGCTCAGGTCTTTAATGGTGAGTAAGTACAAAAGATAACTTCCTTCCTTACTTGCAAGCTCCATTTGGCAAAACAGTTTAATGGTGGGAACAGAAACACTCTTCCTGCAAACTCATCATTCAGATACCCCCTTGCAAGTACGAAGCAGCAAGTGCTTTACTTGTGGGACCCACTGTTTGCTCAGATAACTGCCAGTCCTCTTCACTGCTCCATGTTCAGAATGAGCACCTTGTCACAGCTTTCATGGTAGCATTTTGGCAGTGACTGGCAGAGTTCATGGTAAGAAACAGGCTCTGATTTGCAGCAAAACACGCTGAAAATGACTGCCATCGGTGCCTTGCAGGTATAGCTCCAGGACACACTACATTTAAGATACACAATGTCCTTTGCCTGTTTGAACACACAGCACAATAGTTGTGATGTCCTGAAATGGGCAAATAACTGAAAACAATCAGAGGTCTCATGAACTTTAGTACAAAGAGAAGCCATATAATCAGAGCATTATTTCTAACCTCATGTTTTTGATGTGGACTCCAAATGAAGTTAAGGTTTGGCTACAGTACCATTTTAGGACAGAGCACAGGGGTACTTCCACTGTGATCTTCTGTAACATTTAAGTTTGCACTGCAGGGCAGTCTTGGAACGTGGAAAGCAGATCTCTTTTCAATTAAATGTGCTCCAGGAGTGCATCCAGTGCTCAAAGCCTTGAAACCATGACACCAGACTAGAGCTAGTCCTGACTAGTCTCATCGGAGGGTCAACACTGGGTCTTCACATTTAACTGATTGACTAAAAGGATCCACTTTTACTGCACTGCTCTACATGCTAACATTGATATCAAATAGTCATGGACTTGCACCACGTAAGAAAGCACTTAAGATCTCCTAGGGCAATGTCCTTTGTCCTTTAGAAATCAAAGAGTGAAATGGTCACTTTTCCAGAAGTCAAATGAGCTGAAGATTACTCACTATCTAACAAGGGGTACTTCAACCAGGGACAGGAGACAGGCGGGGTAAATCTGGCAGAGAGCACCTGAAGTATTTTGTAGCCTGCTTTCAAAATTGGGCTTTTAAATTTTCATTTATTCCTTCAAATTAATTACTGCATGGGCTGAAGGAAGGGCATTCATTACTAGCCCTGAAGAATGCAGAATGAGATATACCCTCTCTCCAAAGTGCTTTATTAGTGTTTCCCTGTAATTTAACTTATTACCTTGAGACTTCCAGATCTGAACGTGAAAGGGTATGTGAATAATGACAGTGGCCCCAACACCTTTGTGAAAAGTGCTGCATATGCTCCACCAACTACTTTGAGCTCTTCTTTTCAAATTCTCTTTAGGAACGGTAAAAAAAAAAAAAACACCCTGTGGCTGCTCTTCAACAATAAGTCATTTATTCTTCTGGGAAGGTGAGAATACATTGATCCTGCATCCCATGTCGGCTCTCTCATTCTGGCTTCCAGTAGCAGTGATTGGGCCTCTCTAGGGCTACTGATATTTTACATTATCAGAGGAACTTAAGGCCATCAGATACAAGAGCAACTACAGCTTTAAAGCAGCATGAAATCAGTGTTATGCTAACTAAGCTTTCAACTAAAATTGATGTTTTGAGGTCATCACGATTCAGATTCATTACAATTTGCTCCTCTCCATGCTACATTTGTTCCCGTATTTCTCTGGAGCACACAGTGCCACTTTCTTTGGTCTACTTCAAAAGACAAAGCAAAGGTGTGAGGTTGAGGCAAACCCAAATAAAATTAGGACAGTAATTTTCACAGTACAGCTAAGTATTGGCCTAATTCTTTGCTGTAAGGACAACAGCTGCAAAAGTAGGCCAAGAGTACTTTTACAAATGACCTTGCCAGGTGCATTTTAAAGAATTAAGAATACATGAATATCAAATATTACTTATAGCTACTATGTCCTAAACCCATAAACAGCACTTATCTCTACTTATGATTGCTAAGAGCCTTATCATTCTACATCAATTAAACCTATTGTAAACAGATGATAAACAGGAATACCTTTTTCTTTTTTAAAGTACTATCCTAGGTTGTCCTCAAACCTTTAAAATTGCATGGGTTCAGAGCAGCCTCTCAGTATCATGTTTCAACTCCCACAACTCTCAAAGCAATAAGCTTACAGCAAAAGCCAAGATTTCCCACGTCACAAAAAAAGAGAAAGCTAAATTTTAAAAAAAAAAATACAACTGCAGTAAAAGAAATAAAATTGACATTATGCAATTATTTTTGCTATGTTTCTGGAAGAAAAATTAAGTCTTAACAGCTGCTTCAGAGCTGATTCAGCAGTGGAAAGAACATTGTAGAGATTTTGAGTGGCAAAACTGGAAGCGTACATCTCATTCTGTAACTGTAGTCAATTAAGGTTTCGTGGGTAGAAGAATAGGAACAACAGAAAGCCTGATGAGAGTCAGGTGGATACAGCAAGCACGGAACTGAGCAATCCCAATCAGAGCTGCAAGCACCATTGAGTGACTTTCACAAAATTAAAAAAGAATTTGTGCTGAAACCTCTGCTCTGTAGCTATTATTAAATTACATTCACTCACGTCTGTCTGGATAAACAAAGCAATAGTCCTTTCCAAGTATTGCTTTCATGTCTTTCTCTGTTATACTTCAATTTGCCAGCTTTAATCCATCCCAGTGTCTCATCTGGCTCAAAATAGGAAAGAATTATTTACAGATACACCATGTACAAGTATTGGAGATATCTTTTCAAGGTAGGTATTTGCTATTCCTGAATTACCATAAGATTCATATTATTCAAGGTCAAAGCTCACAAATCCTGTCTGTTACTAGCTATTCTCTTTACAAAAGAATACTTGCAGAAACAAACATAAAACAGTTTAAAACAACTAGGTTATTAAACCTATATTTGAAAGCAAAAGTTCAAGCAGCTTAGGAAGACTAACAACAGCAAGAAGCATTTCAGAACTGCCTTCCGTCAGACAGGCCCGCGCCCAAACCACAACCTCTCTTGAGCAGATGCTTTCATCAGCCACAAACAAGTACTACTCTGGAGTAGTCCGTGATGCAAAGACACAGTTCCATTTAGCCTGCCTCTTTAAGAAGGCTATTGTAGCAATTAAATCATGCTGTCTCAGTGACCCAAAAAAGGAAAATGTAGTTCAAACAAAATTCTCCTAGCTGTCTAATCAAGAAAGATACAGAGAGGGGAAGGGAAAAAGCTAGACAAACAAAAAACATACCATATTAACACCAGATTGCTTAACATGTATAATGTTCATTACTTGATGAAAGAAAATCATGTATGTTCCATTGCACAGAAAACAAAAAACAAAACCCCAGAAACAATCCAGTAGAATACATCCCAAGAAAGACATCAAAGAAGAACAGGCTTCGATGTCAAGTCTAGTTAGACTCTTCTGAAGTAACGCAAGTATCTGCTGTTTTACTAACCCTTGGGGCGGATAATTCAATCCTTACATTAGAAAAATCTTATATAAATTTAAAAATAGGTCATTCAGCATCCTGAAATATAAGTATGTATAAAAATGCCACCTTTTCCTGACATCCGCCATAGAAACTGACTATAACACTGCACACAACATGATTCATTTAAAATACATAATCTTGACAGTTCCCATCCCCCCAGTAGATCCGCGATAGATTGCTCTTCCATAAAAATAACAACTTACTTTGTATATATTCTAATAGATATGTTAAAAATCTTGGTGACTAGTGATATAGAAGAATACATGCAGTTATTGGCAGCATTATTATAGTAATTAGCTGTCATAACACCTTTTCCACCCAACTATCAATGCAGTTGATAACTAACAGGACTGACCTAGCTCATGGTCAGGTCCTAAATAACAATTCTTCTTCCCTCGCTGCCCCTTTCAGAAAGAGCCTTGCCCAGGGCTTACCTGGAAGCTCAGGGGTTGCTAGCACAAGCTGCTGGACTGAGAGGGGTCTCACGTGCTCCCTTCCAGCTCTTTGCATGACTAAACACTCAACTGATAAGCCAAAAGTTGGGGGACCACAGAAACATTTTGTGAACCAGTAACAGAGGGGTCCACAGTCTCCCTGTCAAGAGGATGGAGCAGAAAACAACAGCTACTGAGCCGTGATCAAATCCTATGCTGGAAGGAGGTACAGTGAATATAGCACTGCTAAGGAGGCTGACTGTCCTCCCGCTGCTCATATAACAAAGCAGTAGTGAGTCTGTTTGCACTGGAAGTGGTGTTCATCTAGAGAAAACCTTACAAAGGATGACCAGGCCATAGAAGAGAGAGACAAGCTTATTATCATTTTGAGTAAGGAAAATAACAGGCAAACGACATCACTTTACAGTCTGTACTAAAAGCCATAGGGAAAGGCCATCTCTTAGTGGTAACATCCCAAAGTGGGAAACATTTGGCAGGAGCTTGCTTGTCTTTCAATTTTCTTCTCTTACTACTGAAAGCTTTGTTTTGTTCACTAAAACAATGATACTTCACTGTGCTCTGCGGCTTATTCCTTTTCAAAACTGCAGTTATTATCACCAAAATGTTACTGAAATACACACTGTTTGTTTTCCTGGGTTCGGTTGTGATAGGCACAATGTTAGTTCTGGAAATATCTGTCAGTCTGCCAGCATGTAGTAATTCAAGATCTTAATACAGCACTGCCTGCTCATCAAGAAAGAGACATCACTTTGCTGTCAAATCATCAAAGGCAGCTGTGTAACTTTGAATCGGACTGTCTCTGTGACCTGATAAACTGCGTAATACCATGAGATGCACAAATCTACCAAGGCTAACATAAACCAACATATGTTATTAAGCCAGCTGACATAATTGGTTTGACTATGGAGAAAGAAACCCAAACCCAGTCACCTCTGCTCTCAGGTAGAACAGCAAATAGAAATACCGGAAGAGTTCTAGTCACCCAGGAATGATCCTCACAAAACTCTGAAGAACAACGTCACGAGAGGGGTATGAACAGCAAACACAACAAAGATTCTTTATCTCATGCAGGAGAGCTAGACGTGCTCATTAATGAGTGTCAGGATCCAACAAACCTGCTTTGCCCTTTTTAATGTGTCATTATTCCTTTCACACTTTGGCATCATCTACGTTCTAAAAAAATCCTAACAAAAAAAAACCCCCAAACCTAACAAACAACAAACAAAAACCCCCACCAAAACCATCTCACAGAATATTCTGAGTTGGAAGGGACCCACTAGGATCACTGAGTCCAACTTTAAAGCGCATTTGGATCCACCTCCCAGATATCTATTTTTCCATGATACACTGGAATTGTTATTTGTCTTGTGTATGTCACTTAATTCCTAAAAGAAAAAAAGGTAAAAAGGAAATAGCACTTCCTTTTGAGAATGTTCAGTAGTAAGCAGACCTATTACCTCAAAATTTAAATCTCATTAACGTTAATAACTGTGACAACAAGATTCAGTTGTTCCTAGGATACACAGAAATTAGTTTACACATTTTATAAAGTGTAATGACCACAAGTTATGAAGATGTCACATTTCTTCTTGATCGTCCTCCAGTATCTTTAGAGGCTTCTGTCTCTAAGTCCATTCCAGGACACCTTTTCCAGTGTACTTCACAACATTAGTATTTATAAATGCAGCACTACAGTTTTCTTTTAATTATTATGCAGATTATTTCATTACAGAAGGTCTTTCATATTAAGACAGCTTGAACCATCAAAAGAGGTGTGTAATATTCCAAACAAGGGCAAGTAGTTGCTGGCGGATCAGTGTTAACCCTTCCTAACATCACCTTAGGCGAGGGGCCACTACTTCCTAACAGTGTATTTCTGAACATGCAATGTGCAAATAAATGTTGACACTTTAGAGATGCCTTGCAGGAAACAATTACATATAAAAGTATACTGAAGACAATTAGTACTACAAGTGCTAAGTGTTCTTGCTATTAATGCCAAAAAGTAAGAGTTTGTTAATTCCAAATTTTCAAATAAAAATTAAAAAGTCAATATTAAGGAAAAAAGTATACACAGAACCACAGAACCATCAAATGGCTTAGGTTGGAAAGGACTTTAAAGATCATCTAGTTCCAACCCCGCAGCCATGGGCAGAGATACTTTCCATGAGATCAGGTTGCTCTGGGCCCCACCCAACCTGGCCTCGATCACTTCCCAGGATGGGACATTCACAGCTTCTCTGGGCAACTTGTTCCAGTGCCTCACCACCCTCACAGGAAAGAATTTCTTCCTAATATCTTATCTAAATCTCTCAAAGAAATGTGTTTGATTTAAATACAAATTAAAAATGTTAAGGCTTTGGCTGGAGCTCTTCAAGGACAAGACAGGATGATGATGACAGATTGCAGCTGTCCTTTTGCTTGGAAACACAGAGCATGCACGTACATACATGAAGGTGACAGGAACCGTGAGTCACAGGTGCAGTAAACCGTGCTCTTAGAAGATTCTGCATCACAGCTGGACTTAAATCCATTCATATTTATGATTGTAATGAACACCTTGACAATGGGAACCAGAAAAGAGGTTCCACGGATCAAGTTTTCTGCAATATTATCCTCATGGCATAGGATAAAGATGAACTGAAGGAAACCTAGAAGAAGAGAGACCTAGGAACCCAGATTATAAATCTGAATTATTACATGCAATATTTTGCCTAATTAATATTAAATGGGAAAGTAATAAGTCACAATAGCTGGGTTAGCCAAAAAAGATGGAGGCTAGAGGTGAGGGCCTCTAACTAGTTCACAAGTCTTGAACATGAAAGAGACCCTAAAAAGGATCCTCTCCCCACCTCAAAGGACGCAATCCCATCATCATCAAGTTCTGAAATGCTGGAAGGGAAGACAAATCCAGCTAGGTTTACCCTAGAGGCTCAGCTTGGACAGAGTTCATAAGAGAACTTTTGACCTTGAAAAGGGAAGAAACTGAACGCAAAGCTACAGAAGTAGCACCCATGTTTGGGAAGAAGAGAAGGTCCGTTTCAGAGTAAGTGCCTTCATGTCAGAGCTTGTCCTGCCTCTGCCTAACTACAAGGGTACAAAATCTAAAAGCAAGTTTGGAGATGGGCCAAAAAAGAAAACTTCAATTAAGACTATTACAGACAGACCAAACTAGGAAGATCTATAGAATTTTAATGCACGGAGTTTGTTTATACAAGTCTACAACAGTATGATATCCCAATGTAAAAATATGGCCTGCCCTCAGCAACAGAGCTCCAAGTTAACATAAAACTGATGAGAACTTTAATGGCTCTCAGTAGCAGCTCAGTGTCTCCACTGACAGGTTAGAGCTCAAATTCATATTCACTTTTAAAACTGCCAAAGTAAACAAAGAAAGTCTAGCTCCCAAGTAAGTTACTGTCCCTTTTCTGGAGATCAGTTTTTCCTCTGCCAAAAAAGGAAGAAAACTCTTTAAAGTATTAAAAAAAAAATAAAAATCACAGCAGTCCTCTCTAATCCGCTTCAGTGGAGGGCCATTTGCCACAGGGACTCGTTCACAGACTTTTGCTTTGGCCAAAACGCAGGGGTGATCATCACCAGCTTGTGGTCAAGACAGTGGAAACAGTGTGATTTTCAACTGATCCTGACAGTTCTGAAAAAGACACTCCATCTCTGATTTTACGTTTGGATTCCTGTTAGTGCAAGCTGGCAGATATCTATTTGAATTTAATTTAAAACAAATTAAATTCTGCATGATTAAAAAAGCTTAAACTATGCTCTCATTCTCAAGTATTTTTAGAGATTTAAAGGACGGAAGGTTTTAATTATGATGGCTCAGCAATATGAGAGAATTAATAATTTACAAAGAGCTCAGTGGAAAGGTGCTACAACTTAACTATCCTTATTTTTTATTTCTAATGAGCACCCTCATTTTTTACTTCAGCTCCAATCACTGCAAACAGGCCACAGAGAAGGCAGACAACAATGTGAAGAGTTTTATAACATGTACAGTCTAGTATCTCGGTTGCTTCACAGCACTTCTGAGGTTGGTTATGCTTGAACTGAAACTAAAAACCTGGATTTTAATTATAGGCTATAAAAGCAGCAATAAACAGAAATGATGCAGAGTTCCCTTGAACAGCTTAGTATTAGAAGAGTTCCACTATTCTTGGTCTTTGCCTTCTACCTCTCTACTCTCCTCCCAGTCTCTCATCAGTTTTGTGTTTATTTCTAAAGTGCTGATATATCACACTGGCTCTGCTAGACCATCAGGACTTACAACACAAAAATAAATTAAACCTGTGGTTAATTATGGTTAATGCATAAAGTGCATTCTGACATATTTAACAAGTCTTATTTCATATAATGCTCTTGATGAATTTCTGAAAAGGAAAACAGAAAAAAGGAATTTTTTATTTCCTTCCTTCTAGAGGTTTGCTTTTGGGTTTTGTGCCTTTTTTTTTTTTAAATAAAAATGGCTAAAGTAACAACATATGAATTTGCAGGAAACATGATACTGAAAGCTATTTTCTTAACAGATGGCACTCACGCCTACTTCACCCATACTGACCAACATTTTTTTTCCTTAACTCTTACTAATATGCATCTTTCACTGAATGTGTTTTCCACAATTTTGCCACCAAGTGATACTATTAGCATAAAAGGTTTGAGAAATGTATTCAAATACATCTTTTGAGCATTACCAAATATAGCATGCATAAGGGAGGAAAACACCTATACAAAGCCTATGACATAGAATTGCATTTGTCACATAAAATTATCTTTTCAAAGGCTGTCCAATATTGACACAATGCACAGAAGTCTTGACTAGAAAACTTAACATTTGCAAACATTAAAGCATTGTTATAATCCACACTGTATTCTAGAAAAAAATAACCCTGTGCAATACAGACAGTTAAAACAGAACCATTGAAATGCATTTCATTATTTTGTTCCATGCATTTAATTGTGAAATGGTAGCAAAATTAAATGCATGAAAATGAGGAGCTGGAGGAGAAATATGAAAAAAATAATTCTGTGAATGGTAATTTCAGTCAAAAAAAAATTAGGATTTCCATACAAAATGCACCCATTTTTTTCTCCTAACACTATGTTACACTATTTCTGAGATCATATCATAAAACATGCCAAAAAAAATCAATTCTTTACTGTTGTTACTCCAAAATAACAAGGATTTACATGGAACATCACATTAAAAAATAAATCTTGGAATGACCAATAGCACTTGGAAGGATTACATTTGGAGAAGATACAGCATCAGCATTTTCAGTTTTAGTCTTCTCTTCCATGCTCAGAAAATAAGAAAACCAGTCCACTGCCTGTCCTAGCAGCAAACAAACAGGGTGTCTGTGGAAGCTGGCAGTCCCCCAGCTCCTGTTTCAGATGGTCCTTCTCAAGCCTGCTGACTCGCCTGACTGCTCACCAGTCCCATGATGTCCCTTATTATAATGACCTTCCAGAGCAGAAAACCCATGCTAACAAAGAGAATAATAAAATAGGTCTTGTTGAAACTATTCCCACATTATTCCCAGAGTGAGACCTTAAAATACTGTTCTCTAGTGTGATTTTACACCACCAGTTAGGCAGATGAACAGTGAGGGTGATCATTGCTTCGAGTCATTACTAACCTATAAAATACAGTGACAAAACAAGCAGGAACTCCTGCCACATTCCAGTATCATTTGCATCACAAGAGATGATTTCAGGAATAAATTACTTATCACACTGAATGGGTGTCATACTTTTAAAAGGTGGAAATGGAGAAAATATAGTGCAACATACACATTTCTTGAGCACCCGGTGCTGTATTTCACCTCTTCGTTTTGGCCATTTGAGTTAAAATGCTATTAGAGCCACATAGCAGTTTATTTAGGAAGTGCGTGCATAAGAATGCAAATATATGCAAATACATATGCACATCAAGGACAAAAAAATTATTGAATTCCTTGCAGAAAAAGATTCTGATCTCTCTCCTTATGTTTTTCTCATTTCAGCACCATTAGGTTTTTGAACAAAGATTTTGAAATGGAGACAAATGGGAGTTACATGTAAGGCTCTGAATAGAATCCAGTGAAAGCTGATTCCATCTTCGTGCTTCCCAAAACACCCATCCTAAAATGAAGTTTGTTTAGGCTGACCCAAAACTGCAGTGAAAGCTTTAACACCTCACATTTTGCTTTCACATAAACGATAGCATTCCCAGAAATACAAGTTCTGACCTATTACCAATCACCAAGCTATTCAGAATTTCAGTATCATTCCCACAATTGGAATGTACATTTGCCTTTACTCCCTATGGCATCCAGCAACTAATTTTGAAAATCTGTCATTTGTTCTTGCATGTTGTCTATACAAATCCAGCGAATTGTGCCTTAAAATAATTTGAGCTTCCAATAAATGCTGCACTGCACTGCTTTTGCTGCCTTGTGCAGAGGAATCTGACTCTGTATGAATTTTGCCTGGGGACTTCACAAACTGCTCCAATAGGATTCATATTCCTGTTGCCACTTTGAACATTCACAGCTCAATTTCTCTCCATCTTCCTCCCTGTCCCATTCCCCTTGCCTGGGATACTTTGCTAGAGCTAGGCAAAGACATGGAAAAAGAATGAGACACCTGGAAGTTAAAACCAGCATCTTAACCACCTTATGCAGCAAATCTAAGAAGCTTAAGTGCAGGAATTATCGAGTTGGTCATTATACATATTAAGCATGAGAAAGTAAATAGGCGTGACAAATGCACTACTTCCCATGTGAATGCAATGATTCTGCTCTAATGTATCAAAATTAAGCCACACATTAGTTATGTCTGAACAGAGCAGAGTGACAATTAACACTTCGTACATAAATAACCGCTAGGATTTTTTTATATTTAGAACAGATTCCAGGAATGCTGCAGGCCTGACTTTTCTTCACCTGAGCAAGCAGCGAGACATTATTACAACAACATCCACTCAATGACCCTTCATGTCCACACGCACAGAAACAGGATATTTCACAGGTAGCAAATTAAATGTCATGTGAAAGCAAACAGTTCAAATTGGGTTACCATGATTTATCCCAAACCACCAAACAGCCTTCCGTTTGATCGTTCCAGTAACATACTGAACCAGAACTTTTTTGCCAATGCTAACTTAAATAAATAAATAAATAGCAGCAATGCTGGTTTTCACAATCATTTCAGAGTACTGTGAAATACAAACGTGCAGTAATACAAATACTTTTGCGACAGCAATAAAATATTCTTTATAAAGGAAAGCACATCTTCCTTACCCTGCACTTTCTGTCATGCTCCCCTTGTTCTCAAACTGCAGTCTAATGAGAGGAATTTTACTAATTGTCATTTGTGGCAGGAGCAGCTTGATGCTGCAAGGCTGAAAGGCAATTAAAGGTCACTGCCTATTAAACTACACTCATGACAAAGAGCATTTGGAAGCCAAGGCAGAAGCCCCTTAGCTTTGAGTCACTGCAGAGTCTCAACAGATCTGGGCATTTCACTCAACACCTGCATTGTGTGGCCTTTCTGAGCTGGCCACTGTACTCGGATCCATCAGTGTGCCACCTGCCTCAGGCGGACTGCAGAATTCCTCTCTACTGAACACACCTTCAGCAGCTGTATTCCACTCATCAGGCAGGAACTTTCCATGGCAAACCCCATAATTCTTGCCGATCATAAAGCTGCTTTATTTCCAATACCTGTGCAAAGCGTCTGCATATTGATACACATGCTTTCAATATATATACAGCTGCAGGGATACTAGCACCTTGTCTGAGTGTTAATGATCCTTTTTTAATCAAGTCCTAATATGCACATTTGTTTTTTCTATGACAATGCCTTTGTATTTTAAATGCATGTATCATATCTAGCATGTTATGGTCAGATTTCTGAGCTATAAGTTAAATATAGTTACGTAACTGTAATTTATCTCCCCACAGGTGACAACTGAATCACAGAATCACATAATACTCTGAGCTGGAAGGGATCCACAAGGGTCATAGAGTCCATCTCTCAAGTGAATGGCCCATACAGCACAGCTGGAGCATTTCCACGCATACATCCCAGACTCCAGGCAAAAGATGATATTAATGGTTTCTTAGCCTTTTCAAGCCACTATTAAATGGGTCTCCAGCTTAAAGTCAAAGATACCACTTCAGAAGTATTTCTCAAATTTTGTGCTTCTAGTCATCAATTAACCAGGTCTGAAGACGCTAACAAGATAAAACCCCAAATATTCAAATCTGCCTAAACAGATGCACACCAAATAATCTGTGGCTTGACCATCCTCGCAGAGATATTTATATCCCGCTCCCTTAGGGTTTCAAAGAAAAGAAGTCATGTGACAATCACATATGTTGAGTTGTACCTCAGTCTTAATGGAGGTTTTAAAAACCTTTAAATTTGCTTTTTCAAGCATACAAAAGAGGCAAGATAACACTGACAAGAATAAAAATACATTTTGAAATAATATTTTAGCCTGGTTATGTTTTACGGAACCCTGAAGTCTGCTCATGATTTGCAAATGTCCTTATACTTCTGCTTTGAAAGATATATGTATTATACAAAACCCTGAAGTGCAGAAATAAAAAGTTTAAGAAATTCTTATCACTTTTCTTTCTTACTTTCATTCCTTATATTTCCCTAAAGCCTTGTAGTCACTGTCCTCTGTACTTCCCACCGCCTACAGAGATGATGACTATTGATGTGTGGTGCCACTCTCCTACCCCTACTTTACTAAAGCACAGTTCATTTCAGTGATTGTGTTTTGATATACAGACAATCTGAAAAATACTCAGTCTTTAGGAATGTCATACATCTTTTCTTTTAACAAATACTGATACTGTTCATAAATCTTCCATCTGAAATATTAGTGGAGGGAGAAAAATTTAAGAACACCACAGTCAAGAACAGTGAGAGCTTGCAGGCTTGTCTGGGGGTGGAAAGGGAACAGCCTCAGATGGAAAATGAAGTTTCTCATTGTATCTTGAACAAAACACCTCAATTTTGTCAAGTGAGATTTAATGATACAGTGTAAAGCTACTACACTGGGGAGGAGGTGCTGACTCTCCCCCCTTTCATTTCAAGGGCAAACTGTTATTGCAACTGTGACAGTTCATTGTAGTCATTGCTTCCTTCAGCTTGGTGTTTGGGAAGTTTGTAGTTTCACTTTCCTATTTAAATGAAACAAGCATTATTTTTCAAGTCAATACATTCCATCATGGCAATTGTTTCCCGTAAAAGTAGTATACACCACACTTGAACACAGGCTTATTTTTGCCAATATATCCAAAGTCAACCCCTATAGGATAAATTTATTTAGCTTTGTGTGTATCGAGGTATACAGGTATTAGGATATACAATGTCTATAAATGTTCAATTCATTTAAAGACAGCCTTTTTCACACCAGATCTTAAGTGACCTTGATGAAGATTCTAGAAACAAAAACATCAACAAAACAAAGCCAAAACAACATCAAAAAACCAAAACCAGATAACTCAAACCCAAAACATAAACCGTATGTAAAAATGTTAAAGGTGAAGTACAAACTACAATTTGACCAGAGAGAACAAATAGCCAATTACAGGCATAGAAAATTTGTGACTTTATACTACCCTCATGACAAATCAAAATCCACTGAACTTTTAAGGTCTTAACTTTGCAGCCCATCTCACTCTATACAGAGAAAAATTCAATTTTCTTCAGAGTCCTCAAAGCTTGAGTTAGACAATGAATGCTTTTTCCACTTCTCCTGAACCAAACATTTTCCCTCAAAAACTACTGGCCAGATGCTGGATCATATTTAGCTTTTTTTTTTAGGCTACATTTTATCTTGCTAATCACTTGTTAATATCATTTGTCCAGTGACAACGAAAATAAAATCAGCAGCTAGGGAGTGCCACATCACATATCACAATGTGTTAAAAATCACATTAACAGTTTTTAACATGTTATACCTTTAGAAGCAAAGAGTTACTGCCCAATGATAGTTGACATTAAAAAAAAAAAAATCACACAGAAAGGGACAGGCCACTTCTGCAGTCCTTCTTATACTTCTCATCACCAACACTGCATTCTATTGGTGTCTCTCAACCAGAAACACACTCAATTTTTTCCCACTGTCAACACAGTGAGCACTGCTGTCTCTGGACTATTACTGACAGTACCTACCTTTCAGCCAATATAAGAGCCCCCAAGAATTAAAATTACTTCATTTTGTAGCACTTGACAAATTGTTAGCAGTTCCAAACAGATGTTGTGCTACAGAAAAACAATTTTTTAGTGTCAACATTTTCATTTAGTATTAAATTATTAATATTCTATTTTAGAAGTCTAAGTTTCTTTGATATTTTTTTTTTAGAGAACAATTCCTGCTATTTAAAATAAAGTACTACTTGCAGTACTTTCAAACACACCTAGGGACAGTTGTCAAATTGTTCAGATATTTATTTAATGGAAGTAAAAAAAATCTCCAGGAGACAAACACATATATGTACAAAATTTAAGGGGAAAAAAAAAAATATAAGAAAAAATTTTGGTACTTTTTCAGGCAAGTCATTGGATGAAACCTGGCCTTAGATCAAGAACTTTAATAACTTGCCATCCACCAAAATATACAGCAGCAGAGCCCAGGTCTCCTCCAGGACATATGGAAGCAGAAAAGTCACCTGGATGGGAGGGAAGACCACTGAAAGTTACAGTAAATGACGCTACTGCATTAAAGCCTTCTTACTGCTTTGTACTGTATTGTTGTGTGCTCACTATTGCACCTGAAAGTTACCAGCTGGCATGTTTTACTCCCTATCAGATAAGACCTTTCTCATTTCTGTTAGGATTGTAATGTTCTTGCAACGTAACTTCAGCTGGCCTGAGAATATATTTTTCTTCTGAAAAGTTCTTGCTATTGTTTTGTTACTAAAAAGCATGTGTGTCCACAATAGATATTTTGTTTTGTCTTTCAGATGTGTAAAGTCAGCAAGCTTAAAAGAGCACATTAAACAAATATAGCAAATGTTACACTTTCAATAATACATCTGTGTATTAATCACTATTGATAATTATCCTTGGTCAGGTTTGACCATTTTCATCCCTCATATATGCTTTGGTAAGAAGTGCAACCAAAAAAAAAAATCTACAATGGATTACATGCTTGGACAAGAACATGAGGAGAAAACAATATTAAAACACATTAATACACAAGCCCACTGATTGTGAACTTTACACAGGTGGCTCAAAATAAATTATACTGTTAATGTTTTACTCAGTCTTCAAAGTAATCTTTATTTCTCCTTGAGAAGTAACTACTTTAATATTCATAATATTTATCTCCTTAGTAGGAAGCTTCTTCCAGCCTCAAGGAACAATTTAATTTTCATTTCTTCTTCAAATACCTAGTGTTACGAGAATCTGCCTTATGAATTAAAACAAGAATATGACCTTTTCCAAAAGCAAATGGGAGCGTAAGGCATTTAAACTAGTAGTCAGTGAATGAGCAAAGTAGTCACAAGAGGCCAAAAACATCCCACATTCACTATTACACATGCCAGGGTTGGAGATTCAGTCCCACATCCTCATTACCATATTAGAGGAGTTCAAGAGGTGCAACCTTCTCTTCAGCTCTCCTGCAATGAGCTTGCACATAAACCTTTGCTGCTGCACAACTGGAAAGCAAGGGGCCCCGAAGCTATACATCTGTTGCTCTTCATAAATTAATTTCTAAGGAAATGTGACAAATCCTCTGCCTTCTGATGTATCTGAAGCACTGTTTTTATGCTTCACCTAGTGGGCAAATAAAGGACTGACTAGAGTTTACGTAAGCAAAGGCAGGAAAAAGATACCCTGTCTTTTCTAAAAAAGATAAGGCTGACAGAAGCACATGTTTGAACATATACTGAAAGACAGAGATGGTCTCTTAGAGCTACTCTTAAAATAAGGAGCAATTTCTTATGGCTTCTCTAAGCACAAAAATTATGTACATCAAAGGACTGACAGAGTTCATGATCTCCAGACGAAAAGTGTGTGCCTCTGCTCAGTGAGGGTGCAATGAAAACATTTTCAGTGGTAACAATCTGGACCATCTGTATCACTTTCTGTTAGCAAAATGCGGAATCTTACTTTGTAAAACCCTCACTGTCATGTCAGTAAGAAGGCAATCTGCTCCCATCACTAAAATGAGGGGTGACCCACCTGATTGTCTCTGGAACGACCAGACACAGCAGTTGCTACTTTGCTCTGCATATGAGCACAAGGAATAAGACGTTTGAATGACAGGGGACAAGGCTCATGGTCTTTCTAAGTTACTTTTGGCTATGTTAATTACCTATTTCAAGCACTCAGGTTCATAGTCTCTCCCAAAGGAGGAAGGAATAACTGTTATAAAGACCTGAATTCTCATGTCTGAGACCTACTGTGGCCCTAATGCAAGGGGGACAGTCTGTGGCCTTCAGTGGCCACAGGGGAACACCACAGGGCCCAGGAGTTCACAGCCTTGTCACACCACTTCGAGCCAAACATAGCCTGACACATTTGGCATTTACAAGCAACAACTTGCCCTAAAAGATGCATTTAAACAATGACTGATTTATAATGATGTATTAATGAAAATGTGCCTGTATATTTGATTTACCTTTTCATAATTTCATAAACATTTATTTTCTACTGAAACAAATCCTAAAAATTACTTTATTCTGTAATCATGATTTAATATTACAGAATAAAGTCCTGATTTAACAGCAATCCTCTTGTTTCAAACAGCCCCTCTGTCTAAGCAGGTGTTGTCTGTTTTAGATCAAAGTATCTATGACTAGAGCTACAACAGACAAATTATTCTTCCATGGGGTAATCTGTCCCTCTTCTTTACCCCTCCCTTTCACAGAGGCCATCCATGATACTCAGGTGTATAGCTTCTTTCAGTCTTAAACAACACAAAAATAATTTGTTTCAATACTAACTAATAAAACAGTAAGTTAACAAACACCCTTTTTGTTCCTTTCTCCACCTTTTTTTTCCCAGGACATCTACTTGTGCTACTATCCATTGAACAGGTTAGTATAAACACTCATAGCCAATTCCAAAGAAACACCTTGAAATTCATCTGAGAGAAGTGTCAAATTCACAGTCATGAGCCTGTAGACAAAGAAGAGCTAGAGTTGTGTACATTGGTTATTTTTGCGTTTACAAGTATGTGAACACTAAGATTTGACCTACTTTTTCTTTAAAGGAAGTACTAAATGACATATTTCAACACAGAATTTAGTTCTGTACAAAGAGTTTTTCCTGTAAGACTATTAGTAAAGAGACAACAGACAACACCAAGCTTCCAATATTCTTAACATATCTGTCTGTATTCACGTTACAAATTAAAATTAAATACTTTTCACAAGTGAGATAAAAATAAGAAAAGCAACTGCGCTGATGTACCGATGACTTCAGCTTGGAATTTTTGCAAAACTAAGAGGAAATACCAACAAAGGTGTTCCATGAACTTTCTTTAATACAATTTATGAGGATTAAGGAATAAGGATCACTTCCTTCGCTACATTTTCCTATGTTCAAGAGAACAGAAAAGAATTCCTCTAAAGGCTCAGTAACACAGGTCGATAACAGCCATAGATTTAGTTTTCAAGTTTAGAAAAATGAATTTAAGATAACTTTGCTTAAAAGTGAATTCATTTTGGGCACCAGGTACTGTTTCTTTCCTTTTTCAAGGATACAGAGCTATGCAGTGAAATAACATCATGTGTTAATATAACATTTAATATATCTTAATATAAAAGGGTGTTACAAAGTATTAATGCATACCAACAGGAATGTATTATGTCAATATGAAAATGAAAATGTTACTGTTAAGATAAATTCTAGTTCTCATTGCAGCCTTCTGCTACAGCTATTAGAGGAGCCATGAAAAATTCTCTTTTTGTAACTGTTCAAACTGTTAGTTTTGCATCCCTGTAAATCTCCCACCCTTCCTTTCAGCAACTATCAAAGTTGTCCTTCAATGGAGAACATTCTTGCACTGAAAAGATTAGGATAAACAACGTAAGGTCTCGCCCAGAATTTTTCACAGGCATGACTCCCTCAGAAGCCACAAATATATCTGTTCCACAGGAACCCCCTCTGTAAATAAAATTGCCATGTGTTGCACACTGGGGTGGGGCAGGTCTATGATCATTCCTGACACCTAGGGAAGAATACTGGGCCATGGACAACTTTGCCCTTGAGAGGACGTGGCTGTAGGCCTGGGAAAGCAGCAGAAAACACCACCTGTGTCCTTGGGCCAGGCTTGGGAAAGTAGAAGGAAGTAAAGAAAACAACCAAGAATAGCAAGACTGTGTTTTGAGATTTGCCAGCATGAGGAGAGGTGATGTTCACCTATCAAAAGATGGACTGAGACTGATGGACAAGAACATCTAGCCAATAATATGTAGTATAGACATGTGTGGATGGTAGTAAAATAGTATAAAAAATAAGCTTGTAGTGAATAAAGGGCTTTTTGGCTTTTTGTCTTATGGCCATTTGCTTTTGCCTGACAAAGTTTGAGCTTGTGTTTTTTGTCCATCGTAACAGACACCTACTGAAACTTTTTGAAAGTCATTAGGCAATCATGAAATATTAGTTTGCTATTTAAACATAAAACTCCCCAACATTATCAGCTAACTGTTTTGTAATAGCATGGATAAACTTCACTCTCTTCATAGGTATAGCAACTGGGCACCTCCCATTGGAGCAGTATGGCAGTCCCAACCAACAGAAATAAACGAAGCAAAAGTGTTTTCTGCTCCTTACTTTCCTCTGACACCTTTTCAGCTTCTATTTTATAAAAGGTGAAAACATAAATGGCTGTTAATGTGCTTTACAGCAGCCACGTATCTAGCAAGGATTCAAACCACAAGGATTGAATGCTACATACTTCAGTTTTTATGATGCATCTCCAGCTTTGCAGAGGAAAGCAAGTTCCTACTGGGCAATACACAGCTAGTGATACCTTTTACATGCTCACAAGTGAAACCGAAAGATTTAGCGTAAAAATTCACCAAGCTTAAAGCAGTGATTAAGCCTACACAAACACAGATGCAAGTATAATTGGAAATCAGTGCAGAACAGCATTGCTATATTCTGATTTACAAGTATGAGATCCATGTAAGCCTGTTAAGACAGACTTCAAAACATTAGTTTATATATAGGACTGTAAGAACTGCACAGTTCAGAATATCCAGCCTTCCACAACTGCAAGCAAACATGTAAATTATATGCATGTAAGGCCTAAAACATCCTACCTGCCCTATGTGCTCTAAAAGACTAATGCCTCCAGGTTTAAAGGGCCAAGAAAAAAATATATACACATATATACACACACACACACGTACATACAAGTTAAAGTGCAGCACAAGCAGCTAGCCAGGAAGTTCAAATGCATTATCACTGTCCCTACATCAAAACAGAAAGTGTTAAGTATTCAGAAGGCATTGTGACTACATTTACATACTAGTAGAGAAGACAAAATGCCATAAGCGCCATGACTAGAATTATGATTTGGGACAGAATTTTCTCCTAATGATAAATCTCACAATTAGTGAACACCCAGGCAAAAACCCCATTAGCAACACAAGAATTTTTTTGATGTCACCACCAACAATCTAAACCTTGCTGAAGTCCTATCTTTGGCCGCAGCCTATAAAGAGCATTTCAGAATGAGACGCAAACCACAGTGTCCAATAGCGCAATGGGTGGGAGTCTCTCTTTTGACCCAGTGGGTGATCAGTGGAAACCCCAAAGCCTAAGACTGAAGGGAACCTATACATAGTACAAGCCAACAAATGGTATTTTTCTTCCCAGTTCCCTCAAAAGTAACACACCTTTGAGGTCTTTTTGAACAATCACCCTTATCTCAGCAGAATAAAAGATTACATTAGCACAGTTTCAGCTTTATCTATATCATTTCCTTGATATATCCTTCAATTCTTTTAGACGTAGAATTAATCACGGTGTATTATCCTAAGAGGGTACTGAAGTGCTCCTTGTGCCAGCTATACTATAGTCCTCTCTCCCACTCTTCACAGCAAGAAGCTTCTTATGCAGCTTTGACAATGTTCCCTCTAGGCTAAAAAAGGCTCCACACCAATTTAACCTCTGCTTTCCTATAGGAAGGGCAACACATCCATGACAGAAGACAGACTGACTTACAGTGAGTGGGTAGGCTCAGTGCCAACTAGGAAGAATCCAAATCTCTTCTTTTACAGAAGTGAAAGTATGAGCAATTCCATCAGGCAAGATGTGGCAAGTTCACATCAGTCTTGTGTTGGATCTGAAAAACAAACAAAAAGAAATTGTATGGGAATTAAAACTTCCTGCTGCATTGTCCTTTCATAGCCAGGAAGCACATAGGAGGCAAGAAGTATAACATATGAATATCTGAAATATTTTCTACCTTGTTTTTCATGCATTCCCTCATCCCCAAATATTTCCCTAAAACACAGCATCTACAGCTTTCTGAAATATAGGTATGTTTTAGAAAATCATGTTAGCCACATTCTCCTATATAACTAAGCAATTGGAGTTTTAGTCTACACACTAACAGAGCAATGCATTTTGTATCAGAAATCTTTCTTGCTGCAAGGATCCAGAATTCTGCACACACGTGTAACTATACTGAGGCTGTGGGGAACCCATCCAAACATCTTGTCAGCACTAAACAAGAAAATAGAATCCTGTACAGAAACAGATGCCGGGGTACAACTACTCTTTGACAAACATGTATCATTATTCTGCTGTTGCTTTGAAGCAACTAACACACAGTTTTGACATTTAGTCAAATGCAGTTTTTCCGAATACAATTTTACAGTTTCAGCAGCCTGCAGGACTTCTCTGTACAATGTGAATACTACCAAATAGAAACTGCTCGTGACAAATTTTAATGTGCTCAATTTGAGATAAAAAGGAACAATGGTTTAGCCTGCCTTTATATCCATAGAATGTATGGTTCTTCATTCCAATTAGTACATTTGAATTTCTATGGCACCAAGTCAGTTCCCATATCAACTTGATGATAATCTTTCCAAAAGTCTGCAATCAATCAACACCAGATAAACCAGTGTCTGGGTACCATACACAGTTTACAAAACCTAGCACATCATTAAGCTTTCCCTGATGCTTTCCTGATCTTTCTCCAAAATCAATATGAGAAAGAATTCCTCAAATTATTTGTGATAACAGTTTTGAATCTAGATTACTGGTATAATTTAACTTTTTTCTTAGCTATTATTTATACATGCTGTCATAGACTACATCTTTATTTCAGTAATGAAGTTAAATTCTTCTGTATTTCTTGAATTGACACTACTACCCTTATTTAATATTATTCTTACAGTGTTAGCATATTTTCCAAGGAAAAACGAAATCCTTTTCCCTGTTTTTAACTCACTGAGTTTTGAGCAATACTTTTGCCTTCTCCTACCGGTTGTCTACATCAACTTTCTAATTTCACATTTACATTCAGTTCCTTGTTCTTCTATTTGTTACGTTCCTAAAAATGCCACCATCGCCAGCCGGGGTGGAGTATAAATCTGTGATTTAATTCTAGGATTATTTAATGTGTGAACTTGTGCATTTTTAATAGTCCAAATACTAAGGGTGGAAGTTTTTTAAACCAGAGTAAGAAAGAGCAATTGATGTGTTAACTTTGATACTTTAGATTAATCTAAGGTTCTTTCATTTGTATTGCCTTCTAATATTAGAGTCCTAAAATAGCTATTTCTATAAGAATCTATTGACATTTTAGCCTGTAGGAGCATGCAGTGGGCAGAAGCAGCTGAAATAATAACATACTTGAGTGGTGAACCAGCTTTATGATTTTATTACTCAGACTTTCCCAAATCTATCCCTGGCATTTTTCCCAGTAACTCAAAAATCAAGCTGTTCTACATTTGAAACTTCCAACTAATCATATATTAAAAACATCTCATTGTTAAGGCAACAGATTAACCTTATAAAAATCCTTGGGGAAAAAAAAACAAACAAAAAACAAAACAACTGGATCTGAAAAATAATGCCTTTAATTCTCTGTGCTATTTGTATGCAAAATGTAAGAGAAACAGGAAAACAATCACTTTATATAGTTTACAAATAATTATGTTAGTTATTAGCAGTGTATTACATACCATACTGAAGTAACAGGGACCCTAGAAGGATCCTAAAGTAAAATGACAGATCTAAGGAAACACAACCTAAGCATCTCCCCCTGGGCACACTGGGCCATCAGCAGGTCTGTGCTAACTTTCAAAGCAAGTGATAGTCTAATAAATAAATATCAAAAAAAAACCAAAAAAACCCCAAGATAAATAACTAAGCTTTCAACATAGCCCACAAAGTCAGACCTTACGCAACAACTCCACGGATCAAGGGGCAGAACAGGGGACTTGCCACTTCCACCATTTCAATCTCAAAGCCTTTATTTAGCTATGAGTTACCCAAAACGGTACCTAGAATTTTCCACTTTATTATGCAGCTCCTTCTGTAAGACACTGGTATTGTCTTCACAACTGCAGAACTCATGAACTCCATGCTGCTGAGAACAAGCCAAATGCAGGAGCCTTAAGTCTGAATGGTGTTTCCAATGGTATCTGAGAAGTCCATCAGGGAGCTGAGGCTTTTATCAGCCACTCAGTTCACCCCACAAAAACAACTGATGCAACTGATGACTCTGCTGTTCCACAATCTTTCCACATTTTTGCTCAGACAGCAAGTTTTCCTCCTTTCAAAATGAAATTTTCCCCACAATTTGCTTGTCTGAAAATGGTCCCATGTTCCCCATTTCTCCCCAAAGCGCTGTACTGCAGTGATCTATTCTGATCGGTGAGCATTGAGAAGCATTTGTGATTTTGTTTTGGATTATTTTGCAGTACAGGTATACATTTTCTAAAATCATTTGGGCAATCCAGATCAGCTTAACTGCACTGTTGATTGACTTATAACTCTTTTTATGTCTGTGCGATGAAAAAGTAATCTGTACTTGCACAGACATATTCTCAAACAGTAAACATTAGAAGAATTCTAGAGCCTGATGCACTGCAATAGAAGGATAAATTGAGCAATAAACATCTCACAGTGGGTGACTACAGCTCATGTGAGCATCATAGAGGGATGTCATTTAATCCAGAACTGAAAAAATCAATTATTTGGTACCCAAGTTAAAAAAAAAGAATGAACATGCAGTAACTGACCTTTTAACAACTCCACAGCAATTAATTAAGATGTTTTGTACTGTATTAGTCCTAAGGAAGCTACACATTTCTAAGTATTTCTGAAAGAGCCTACCAGGAGTGTAACAAAGACCTAATCTGGCAATAGAGTGCAATTTGGTGTAAGCCTGCATGAAGCAGAACTGGGCCCTTCAGGAGGAACCAGCCAATTCTCTCCTTTGTCAAAGTTAGCCATTTATTTCAACAACAACTTCTACTAAAACCAGTAGCAACACGACTACAGAGCAAAATGAGAGTGGAAAATGAATTAAATTAATAACTAAAGAGTTAAAACCCCACATTTTTAGCAATAGTGTTTGCAGAGTCATTTCAATGCATGGACACGCAGCTAGAATAAAGATGATGAAAAGATCAAACCAGGCAGCTGCCAACAGGAGAGTAGGGTAGAGCAGAACTACCCTTTTGAAAACACAGGATTATGGTGGTTTACACTGAAAATGGAACTAGGAACAAAACGGCAGGAAACAGTAAGAAAGCAAGTAACTTGCCCAGAACAAACTGCAACAGACACACCTTCTAAAAAGCAGAGTTTAATGAATGTAAGCAAAAGCTAAAAGCAATGCCAAGTCTGACTGAAACCAAACATTAAAATCTTACAGATTGCACGATGGATAAGCCAGGGTCAAGTGTCATTGTACAGTCCTAGCTTTAATTGCTCCAGGATAAATATAGCTTTCAGAATTTAATAGCTCTCCCCTGGCTTTTCTGTCTTTCAAGGAGAAAAAAAAACCCTTTTCGTTAGAAAAAGCACACAGGCGTATACAGCAGCATGTTATCCCAGCAAAGCAGGAAGCAAACCATTAAGATGATTGCATTAGAGTCTCCAGCACTCATTCAGAACTCTTGTTTTTCAAGACACCAACAGCTTCCCTATTCCATTACCCTGGTTCCAATTACAGCAGGTGATGGAAGCATCACCTGCATCTTTTCAAACTAAGCCATGTTGTTGTTTTATTACCAGACTGTAAATCTTGCTTGCCCCATGCTTCCAGTCAAGATGCTGCCGTTACCAGCAAGCTGCCCTGGTACCCACACACCTGCTGCTGTGCCACCTGGACAGGCACCACAGGGGAGGAAGAGGAGGAGCAAGCCTGTACACACATGTAGCCTGACCCTTCCCTGCAGTCATTGTATTGGCACCACATACACAAGGTGGTCCAAAATCTGCTATGGCAGCAGAAACTGCAGCACTGATAAAAGCATGAATCAAGTTCTCTCTTATGCCTTCTTATACCCAATAAGGATTTAAAAAAATTTAAGGAGGAGTTCTACGTAGCAGGCTTCATTTTCCCACTCTGTGCTGATAACAGGATTCAGAGAGAAAATTTGGCAGACAGAAATGTGTTCTACAGATTCACTTTATATATTCACTTTCATTTTAGAGGTAATTTTCTAATTGAAGAGCCTACAATTTTTCTAAAATTCATGAAATTAAATTACACAAAAAAGTAGTCACTGCTGCAATGACAAGTCTCTTTACTTTCCCTTAGGCCATAACTCCAAACTCTCTTCCCTTCCCCCCAAGCCATTACCTGGCCCTCTAACTATTTTCATCCATCCTCTTCTCTCTTCTTTACTGAGCTGAACTCTTAAATTTTAAGAGTTATGATCTTCTTCATCCCTATCTTTAGTGAGTTGGGAAAAGAAGAATAATGCTACTTATGGAAAAGAAAATACTTATCAGATCATGTGAATCACCAAATGCCACTTTACCCAGCCCATCTCTTCAGCTCTAAGACTCCAGGTGTGACTGTGTTGGAGCTGTGCATGCACTACCAGGAGGACCAGATGGAGGGCTGCCAAGGAGTGCCTACTGTACTGAACAAGACCAAAGGTACAGTGTCACAGCTTTGTCCTCTGACCTACCATTTGTGAGGTGCAGATCGGGCTGGATAAAACAGGTCAAAGGAACTATGTCTGTTTGTTGCTTAAGAGAGATTTCAAAGCAAGCCTCCTGACATGCGTGTTCTGCCTTGGACATCCATGCTGTACTGCTGGCTGAGCTGCTGCAGACCAGAAAGGCTCCCTGCTGTCAGTGCAGGCAGAGACTATTTACCAACTTCTGATAATGCACAAAATCATGACAGTCACTGCCATTAAGACTTTTCTTTCTGAAGTAAAAAACCAAAGTGCAGCTAAAGAGAACCAAAACCAGATATAAGTACTGGAGACACTTTGTATACTAGACCCATTACTCTTATAAAAGGCATTTTCATTTTAAAGTTCTGCCAATCACAACAGACTATTTAGTACAGATGAATGTTCAAAGAAAAAAACAAACCACAATGTACAAAACATCAGAGGCATGTACTATGGATAAATAAAATCTTACAACTATGTGCTGTCACAAACCGGAGCCAAACTCCGGGGGGTTCATCCAAGTTCAGCTGTACCGTTCTCAAGCACCAGCAATCAGAGGCAGGGCAGGCAGCTGGGGCCGCACAAGTCTCGAGCACCAAACAACCTCTCATCCTTCTTCCCACATTTAAAATCAGCATGCAAGGTGCACTGAGTAAAAACACACCACACGCAGCCTTTTAAGAAATCAGTAGAAAAACCCATACAGGTGAAAGGATGGAACAGTGGAGATCAGCCAAAACAGCCTCGGCATTAGTCTAGAAAAGAAAGCATGCAGCTACAGTGGACACTTCCATAATGCCATGAAATCTGCATCTGGAGAGTGGCAGGAAAGAAAAGATACCAGAAAAAGGAGGTTTGTTTTCTTGTCACCCATAATACTGGAGAGATTTTGCTCTCCTCTCCAAAATTAGAACACCTACATAAGTATAACTCCTCCTTCCCCTCTGAGAGTCACATGTATGCACAGAAACCTACAAAAAACCCAGCGTTATCAGCCTTAGGTCAGGACAGTTGAGGTCTAAGTGATCACAAAACTGTCACAGAAGCATTAATTCAAAAGCAATTATGTTAAAACAACAAGACCCATCAAAGTAAATATATAACATCCACCAGAATAAATAATGGCATCCTGCAGAAGCTACAATTTAATCACAGTAAGTTTATTCAGAGAAATTTTCCTGCACAAAAACTCCCGACCAAATAGATGTGGCAAGTAATGATGTCTACAAATTCCAGAATCTATTTATTTACCAGATGTTTTTCTCTACTTCTGGTGACCTGCAAATTTGTCTCAGCTGTAGCAATAGCTCCTGAAAACCTTGGCAACAGCTACTACTATATCTATGACTTTATGAGGAAAGAAAATTACATATAAATATTTTCAGTTAAATATGCATATTCATTTGAGGGTTTTTTATGTTTATAAAATATATAAACGAAGTCACGTTTAAGTGAATGCTTTCACAATCTGATCAAATTATTCATACATATTGGCTTTTCCCTTCTCCATCACACTTTTTCTATTTCTCTACTTATTTGAAATGATATTCTATCTGGATGTTCAAGGTTACTAAGAACAGAAGGTAAGGGGACAAAATCTAGAGGTTATTTATATGGCAGGACTTCAAACAATTGATCCAGCTGTATCTCAAATGAGTTGATAAAGAGGCATTAAAATAATGAGGACAGAGAAAGATGGGTGAAACACTACAGAATTCAGAGTCCCTCAGCAGGCCTCTCCTGCTCAAGGATTCTCAGTTATGAGACAGGGACACTGACCAACGACAAAGTGACACACTCAAGAAGGAATTTACAGATGAAAGTGAGGAGTGAAAGTTGTTGGGCACCCATGCAATCTCCACATTTAACCTTGCTGCACAAGCAAAGGAAAAAGGAGAATGTGACCAAGGACTCTTATCTCTGATCATTTGATAAAGGGCTGAAAGTCCTAGCACAGATGAGAACAGGGTTGAGGTATACAAGCAGTCTGCCCTGGTAAACAGGCATGACCAGATAAAACATTTTAAATTATTTGTGTATGTACCAAAAAAAAAAAAAAAAATTTTAAAATTATTTTGTATAAAAAAAAAAAAAAAAAAAAAAAAAAAAAAAAAAAAAAAAAAAAAAAAAGAGGCCTCCACTACAAAACTAATGAACTTGAATTAAATTCAAGGTTAAATACCACAGGGAGAACAGTATCTTAGTGCTTAAAACACATCTTGAAATGTGCACACTACTCAGACAAGCCAATAGGAGTTGGAATGGAATATTTACACCACTTAAAATTGTGATTAAGAAACAAAACAGACAAACAAACAACACACACATCACTGTAAAAGAACTAATAGAAGCTGATTGAGTTGAAACAAACAAACAAAAACAACAAAAAAACACACACGCAAAAAAAAAAAAAAAAAACAACAAAAAAAAAACCCCAACAACAAAAAGCACAGCCCTGTTCAGAGTATGCAAAGAAACCAGCCTTGGTACTGGCTTTTTTTCATTAGAACAAAAAATATCACCATGAGTTGGCATTACAGGAAATTAACTTATCTGACTCATGTGAAGTTTAAGCAGTCAGGTAGATTGAGGAGTTCAGATTCTCTAAACTGAAAATGTTGAGCTGCTGCTTCATTAAATGTGCAGAAACTAATCTGGAAATGCCTCATGGGATGCCACGTGCAGTAGACAACTTCAAAGATTAAATAGGCCCGACTAGATAAACAGCTTCCTCACACCTTCCAAAAAGGCAGGGAAGAAGCTGATTAAAGAAATTGCAACTTGTACACCTAAGTACAGGAATAAAGTTATAGCTTTCAAAAAACTGGATTTAAAATGTATTAAAAACAAAATACTTCAACTCATAGAAACTATGTGAAGTAGTAACCTGGAAGTGAAAATTTCTTAGGAAATAAAAAAAGAAAGAATATCTACTATGAAACACACCTGGAAACTATCAAAACCAGCATGGAATCAAAACGGCTTCCTGAGCACATGTGGGGAAAACCAGATGAAACCACTACAGATTCCTGCAAGAAAAGGCAGATTAAATTTTACGTACCTTTGCAAATAGAACTTCCATGCATTCTCAAGTTATTATGCGTGCTTCATCTCTAGTCAATAGAAACATTTTAAAACTATAATCTACACTTCTAAACCCAGCCAAAAAAAAAAACAGTGGGAGATACTCTATGATGGCAGGAGAGCAAAAAGAATAAAAAAAAAGAAAGACAAGGGGAGAAAAGCAAACAGAAAGCTATTACAATCATTAACATGCAGTCCATAGTAGCAGAGTAATGTTTTACAAAAAAAAAAAAGAAAATTAAAAACAGAAGAAATCTTAGATCTTGTCTGGACTTGACAAGAGCTGTATTAAAAAAAGCTAGTAATAATCTTATTTGGCAGAAGAACTGCAAAGTGACTAAGTACTTGGCCACAGAAGACAATAAAAAAATTATCAGGCTGGACAGGGATTATCAGAAGAGGTTGCCAAGAATTACCTTGGGGCTAGTTTTATTTAACAGTTCTGCTAGTGGCAGTAGAACTGAGGTGTCCAGTAAAAGCTGCTGCTGACAAAGTATAGAGACACCTCTAATGCATCAAAGAACTAGAACACCAGGTGAGAGGAATCACATGAACAGAAGCAGTGACAGGGAATGCAGTTCATCAGCCCTGAAGGCAAGGTCAGGACCCAAGGAGTAAGACAAGCACAAGTTCTGCTATGAGTGAACAAGAAGAGGAAGGTACTCATATGCACAAAGTGAATGTCTGATCAACTAATCACCAAATCAAAGGTATAAAAACAGAAAAAAGGATATTTTCTTCATTTGATGTCAATACTTTGCATGTCTTTGCCTTTCCAAAGATGACAACTACTTCCCAGAGTTCTGGGACTCAGACACAGCATCTCAGTGCAAGGAGAAAGCAGTAGATCAAAATAATTCCCTTCTTCAAAGTCGACCCGAGCACAAACCTAACCCATCTATGCCTTGTCATTTTTGTTTGCACATTTCACAAAGCATTTTTGCATGCAAATGTATCAGTGGCATTCACAGACTCGGCAAAATATTTTCATAAGATAATGTGGCTGTATTTACTCAAAACACCCTCATGATTTTCAAGGGCCAAAAAAACCCAAAAGGACATAAAAAAGCAGTCTGGGCAACAAGAATACAATGCAAAAATTAAAGTTACATACACTAACATGTAAGGAAAAAAAAAAATCAAAAAAAAAAAATCTGTTTTTCTACCCTTCATCCCTAGTTCCCTTTTCAAATACCACCTTTCCTCTCAGCAGTAAGTGCATTATGCTAGGCTAATATAGAAGATATGATTTGGTCAATAAATTAAGATACAACAGATGCACAGCCTACACCACCTTCTCTTTTCTTAAGTAACTCATCACAAGGTGGATCAAGTACCAATGCACTTGCAGACTGTTGAACAATGATATTAAGAAAGAAAATCCCTCAAGAATTCTAGTTCTGCAAGATGTGAGTGCTGGGAGACAGGGCACAGTGAGAAAGGCATTACATCTTTGTAGTAGTGAAAAGACAAACTATTTTTTTATTCATTTTTTGTTTAGAACACAGAATTCATTTTACAGCAAGCAAATACGATTCCTTTGTAGAAGAGCTCTGGAGACTGAACTATCATTTAAGAGCTTAATTTGAGGAAGCTAGAAGCAAACAACTCTTATCCTGCACTGAACAGAGGGTGTGTTTATGTTAACCAAGCATTCTAATCATATTAAAGCAAATAATGCAAGTTCACTTGACAAGGGACATTTGGTAGTTCAGTGTGAACTGTCATGCCTGGAATGTCAAGACAGAAATGGCATCCCCAGTTAGAAAAACATGGATGCTTTCAAACGCTGAGCCATGCCTCAGAAAAAAAGCTTTCCTAAGCCTTTTCTAGTAGGAAGCAGTTACCACCACAGACAAGTCCCACAAGCCCTGCCCAAAGTGAGAACACTCAGTCACTTGATAACCCTGAAATACAGCCACTGTTATACCACTGTATTACTATGAAATTAAGGAAACCACTTGTTCAAAAACAGAGATGGCTGACAATACAGCCAGAAATAAATGGAAAGTTGCATTTTCCATGCTCAGCTTATCAAACTAATGAACTGGGACTTAAAGCAAATTATAAAACCTTTCTGGAGAAAACAATTACTTTGTATGTATTTAAAAATACCCAACAGTATTTTTATTCAAGTCCCATTACTTGAAATTTGATCTTTCAAAATGTAATGTTATCACCTGTAAGGGATCTTCAGTGCACCAACAATTGCATGCACATGACATGACCTTGTATACTTAAGTGTTCCTGCAATACAGGAAAAAAATAATTTATGGGTCAACCTTATCAAATATGCCATTTTATCAAAGCCTGACATTGCTTTATTTTTTTTTTTTTCCTCCTTTCTCTCCTTTTAAAAACAAGCAAACAAACAGCAAGTCTCATCGGTCAAAGTGATGTCCTGGCAATGACTCTGCTGATGATTTTCAAGTGGAAGTGTTGATCCTGCTGAACTTCAAGGAGTAAACTACAATATAGTATTGTACACAAGAAAATAAGCTGCAAAACTGTGTGCGTGCACGTGTGTGTGTGGAGGGAAGATTATGATTCAGCCATCCTGTGGAAAATTCTAACTTCTTATCTCTGAGTCTGAAATGAAGTTCCATATTTATTCCATGAATGAAAAAACATGATTTCAGCAGTGCATTTGTATACTTATTCTAAGAAATAGGATGTTAAAAAAGCTTTTTTCAATGAAACAAAACCAAATATCAGCTAAAAGGCTTTATCTTACTTTATCTACAATAGCGGTTCCCTACCTCAGCAAGTTCTCCTTCCTCAACAATTTGATATTCTCTAAATAAGAAAGCCTTAGTTTTATAAGGTTTATAAAGTTATCATAATTTTAAGTGCTTCTGGTTTTAATGTCTTGCAGTTGAAATAGGTGGATTTGAAAGACAGTAAGAAATCTGTAAATGAATTCAGTGATATCACTTTAAAAAAGAACAACACACACAACAGGAAAGAATGAATGGTTTTTATACTTCCTGAATTTCAGTAACTATGGCAGTAGCGTAAGGGCTGTGAATTGTTACTTCCTAGCTAGGTCACTCAGTAAAAAATACCAGTACCATCCAGTTAAGGAAAACAAGAATCAATCATAATACTTTGGCTCAACATTTTTGGCAAACAAATTTCAGATTTCATTTCCTTTAGATCTGTTTTTAGGGATGGAAAGTTAAGAATAACATGGCAAAAGATCCCTGTATACCCCTAAACCTAGCCGGCTGCCTTCTCAGCCTAGAAGTGGTACAGATACCACAGTTATAGGTAAATAAGAGTTCATGATACATCTTTGTTGCCCATCATTTTATTCAGTAAACAGTATTTGTTGATACTAGTAAAGGCACACCTACTGATTTCACACATTAAAAAACAGTATATTTCTTGCCAAGTCATGACAAACTTCTGTAGACCAACACCTAAAGGCTTTCCCTTTCATTGTTTGACCATAATCAAAAAACAAACAAGAAACATTAACTCTTCTTTCCTAAGGTGGTTGTTACTAGAGTTCAATAACAGAACTGGATCTAGCCTAGATTCTCCTTTCTTCACATACATAGTGTTGTTATTTGACTTCAGTATCAGAAAATTAGAACGTCCCACTAGTTCTAGTTCTCTTCTTTCTAAAAGTTGAATTCTCTCAGACAGCACCAATCCTCCATAGGAAGCCTACTGCGACAATGTTGTACAACACTGTTGTAGGAAAGACGAACCTCTATCCCAACCACAAGGTGCCTTATTGGCTTAGTTAAGGCCCTGACAAGGCCAGCAAAAAACACTCTGACTGGCTTTTCAAAGATAATTTACAGATCTAAGAGGAGAGTTGCACTACCCTATGCTTCAAAATACACTAGTAAAGTTACCACAGAGCGGTTGAAGGTGGAAGGGATCTTTGGAGAACATCTGGTTCAATCCCCTCTGCTCAAGCAGGGTCACCTGGAACAGGTTACCCCAGGAAATGTCTCAACAGCTTTTGAATACCTGCAAGGGAGGGAGACTCCAAAACATCTCTGGGCAACCTGTGCCATTGCTCAATCACTTTCCCAGTGAAGAAAATACTTCCTGATGTTCAGAAACTCCCATGTTTCAATGCCCATTGCCTCTAGTCCTGTCAAATACCTTAGCAAGTGACAAAACCATTATCAGAATGTTATCTTTTGAGGAACTAAACATGGCTGTTCCAAGGGATTCAGCTAACCGTGTTTAGCAGTAACAGCAACTAAGATGGAGTTCTGAGAAGTTACCAGGGTAGACCATAGAGCCCTATTAATCACTTACTAGCAAAAAAACAGTTAGGGAGAAGTCTTCTTCTCAGGCATACTCTTAACACCTTTTGCTTATTATTTTTTGTTGTTTCTTTTTTCCAATATTGCTTATTTAACAAGCAAACACCCACAATCTTTTAGCAATTATGCTAAAAGCCTGATGCATGTTAGGTGGCCCGTTTCTTTTGAGGAGGCAAAATCATTGCTAAAAAAATGGGCTAGAAAATTCTTAAAACATCTGCTACCAAAATGGCTGCAGCGTTCCCAAGAACTGAGAGCTCACGTGCCTCTAAACTGCAGAAATGCAGATACATCCAGTTGTGGGGGGAAAACCGCACACAGCTACTGAACTGTAGAAAGGTATCTCTCAGCAAGTGCCAGCCTGCCTTCCTTTGGCAAGCAGCAAAGTATCAGGGAGTGAACCTGAGAAAGCCACCACAAACTCCTCACCCACAGGCATTTAAACAAACTTGCAGAGACTCAGTAGCCCACATCCTTTGGAGTTAGCTTCATCTGCTCCCAAGCAGGCAGGCAGTGATCACTTGCAAGCCTTCTGGGTCACTGTTGCTACTGATGATTTACACATTGTTTTTTTTAATCATTCAAGCAGTACCACAGAAGACTAACAGACACTTGCTGTTTCTTTTTTTAAGGTATACGAGACTGTCAGTGACTGAATCATGTTCATAGTGAAACTTCCCCCCTCCCCCTCATTATTAGTTGCACTTAAATTCTCAGTTTATGCTGTCAAAGCTTTGTCTAGAGGATCTCAGCACTCGTATTTGTCACAAGCAAAAGACACAGAAAAAAATAATAAAATCATTCACACTCCTTCAGAATGCCATCTTTTATAAGACTATTAACCAAGTTTCTTTTCTAGCAATATAGTTATAGCCAACGTAGTCTCAGGTGCCGATATGAGCAGCATGTTCCAGATCACACTGAGTGGAGACACCACAGTTCTGCCTTGCAGCCTGAGGAAGCACCAGAAGCCTTTTGACAATAAAACTTATCAAAACTGTTTTAAAGTCATATGTTTTCACTGCAGATAGGACAGAAGAAGTTTTGTAAAAACAAGAATTGTACGTCTTACTTCGGCAGCTAGGAATATGAAGTAACTATCCCTCCTCAAGGCAATTTTTCTAGGCACACTGACAAAGCAAATATCTTGGAGAAAAGGGAGAAGTGCAACAAAATGTTTTTAACGTGTGGCTGGCAAGACAGAATAAAGTACCAGAGACCTATCTATACCCGACTCTGCTCACATGAAAACTTGAAGGGCAGGACTTAATCTTCTGTAACAAGCAGAATTAACAGTGACACAGATGGGCTTGTGCACTGAGAAGGATAAAGTGTCCTGCACACATGGGGTTTTTTTGCTGATTGACAAGCTGTTCAGAAATTGTCTCTTCAGTGATTTCATCTGCTCTCTGGGCAGAGAAAAGTATACATGTAATGCAAATGGAGTACACCCACACAGCTGTACTTTATCAGAGCCATTAGGAACAGGAGCTTCATTCATTTTCACCAGCAACTCTATTAAAGTGGAACAGACTGAAGCCAGAAGAGTGAAAATGCATATGCTGTGACTAGGAAAAGCCACCAGAATTGTGAAAAAAAAGTGGTGTCAAATAAGAGAGGAATGACCTAAAAATGACCTAAGCAACTGGCACAACAGATAAGAGATTACACTTGTGATAACAGACTCTTTGCAGTATCATCACAAGCTATAATAACAAAACTGGCTGCAATTAAAATGAGGGAAGAGTATGACTGCATTCAGTAAGGAAAACATTTCAGACTTCTATCCTGAAAACATTCATCAGAGGATACACCAAATGGCCAGAAAGCCCAGTACTTTTTCTCCCCGCTGATGACAACAAAAAAATTAATTACTGAAATTCAACAGATATCACTACAGTAAACACAGAATAGTCAGAAACACTGTTGCAAACAAGGATGAGTTTTTCACTTTCACTATTCTGTATTGTTACTGTTCCATTCTAAGAGCAGCAATTAAATACAAGTGCTGCATGTCAACTAAAACTACCGCGTTTCTTAGGGTTCAGTTCAACCAACAGGCAGGCAGAATCTGAAGCTATCACTCAAAAAGTTACTATTATGGAAAGATGAATCTAAAGGAATATTTCTTTAATTCTCAATCCACACATTACAGCAGAAGGCAGAAGAAAGGGAGATTTGTTTGCACATCCATGTTAACATAAGTGCCAAAGAAAACATTCAGAAGGAAATAATTATGTGTTGACATGGCAGCAGCTGTATTTGCCAACCTCAGTATAATTCAGGCATCAAAACCCCACAGCTTCAAGACCAGAGAGGAAATCTTCAAGTACTTGTAATTTAACAACTTGAAAGTGAGAAATCTAGAAATGCAGATATAATATACACACCCCATGGTTGGACAATGAATAACATATTAGGCAAGCTCTACATTCCATGACTTCAAAGGAAGAATTTTTATATTCAGACTACACTGTTACAAAATTGAAAAGCAACGCACAGAAGCACGTAAAGAATCATATCTGCAGCCTTCCTTCTGTGACTTACCAGAGGCTATTAGGCGGCCCCTATCTTTATGTCAAACTGTCTGTCTTACAGCCAGATATACAATTATTTAGTTTAGAGATAAGTCTAAGAGCTGGACGCACATAGCAATTCTCAGTGCAATATTTCAGCTTAAGGCTCAGAGGTCAGTGAAAGTCAGCTCCCTCTCTTATTCCTCCCTTCTGTTGCACATAACAGGGATTCCTTGCTTATCGGTATGTATTTTACACAGAAAACAATTCAAGAGGCATGTCTGGAATAGCTTTCATTCAAACACTGTGAATCATTAGAAAAATAGCAAGCAGGCATTGCAAAAACTGCTCAGCACCTGCCGCATAGAAAGTGGCTCAACTGTATTTCTTTACTTTTGTGGTTAACATCAGAGAGCGCCCAGACACCAAAATAGGATTAAGCCCGGCTGTGCTCAGTGCTACACACCAACACGTGACTTCTACCTAAGGAGCTTGCACTGAGTCAGTGCTGTTCCGGCACACCAGACAGGCAGGACTGTAGGGGCTGAGCTGCAGTGGCCAAATACATTTCTCAGTTTCAGCTAGCAGTCCTCACTGCTTTTACTAACAAGGCAGGTACCAGAATTGGCACTGAATTTATATCTTAGAAAAACAAAACAGAAAACTGCAACAAAGCAAACAAAAAAATTCCAACAGCACCAACAGCTCTGATCATTTAACAATTACCTCAGTTGAGACAGCTAAATACAGAAAATCAGAAAGAATTTGTTCATGTTTTCTGTTTTCTTCCCTGGCTGAGGCTGCCCTCAACTCTATTTTTAAATGTTTCAAGCAACTTGCAACAACATGCCACATGTTTCACAATGAAAAACTACAACTCCAAAACTACAACTCCAACACTGTATTCATTCGTATCATAACTTCATATATAATAGAATTTATTTCTGAACATATGTACTAGGTAAAAGTCACAAGCATCTTCAAGAACTTTGCATGAGCAACAAGCTAAAACATATTGAGAGGAGAAGTAGTTATGATATTCTGGCTCCCAGGGTCAGACCCACAGCTGTGCTTTTCTTAGCTATTATGTCTTCAAGTTTATGTAGACTGTGGCATTCATTAGCATCAACACCCACATCACTCAGCCTTGAAGGCAGACAGAAAACTTCGTTCTAAGGTAATTAGATAACACAGAGGAGATCTCTCTTATGTTCACAGAATAAGGACAGGTACCCGCAGTAGGACAGAATGTTACACACACAGAACCTCCTTATCCTTCGGATAAATGAGAAACTAAAGCAATGAAACAAACTTCAATGCACAATATTCAAGGACTTAACACAAGCGACAGCTGCAGGAATCTAAAAACAGTGTCCTCTAAAGTATAATGCTTTAACATAACTATTAATGCAGAAGACAGATATGTAAACCCAGCATCTCAAAGAGCAGAGTGGGGTAAATTTGGCAACACATTAGTCCCTATCTGGAATGTTGTTTGTCAGATCTCACAATATCTGCATCCTACTATCTGAAACTTGATACAGGAAAAAGCAATTAGATTCTCCCAGAAGTTTCTTTGGCTACATTAGCAGCAGTGTATCACAGTATCTACCCCTCAGCCTTTTACCAGCAAAACTTTGCGACTTTGGGAAGTCAGATCCTAACATAACTGAAGTGAGATTGAATTTAATATGATCAAAATATGCTGATACAGATGCTATGCTCCATCTGACCTATAAAATACCCCGTGACTGCACAGTCACATACTCATTCCGCTGCCTCGTTCATCACTGCACGGTTTTGAAATGCACCTTACCACAAATCCAGTTTAAACCTAAAACATATTAGCACTTTACGTATGAATTAACTTTTCACTAGAAAGGCTCATTTTGTAGCTAAGAATACCATTTGTAGCAACTGAAAACTCAGTTTTACAGTTAGAAACCATAAGACCCAGGAAATTCCCTGTTTGACTGTACTTCTCCACAGTATGTAAACAGACCTGGAGAATATAACAAATGAAGGAATGGCCATTAGGCTGACACGCATCTGTTTATAATAGATGTGGCTTGAACAAGACCCATTTCTTTACAACTAAGCACACACATGTACTTAAACCAAATAAGGTTTTGTATAAAATACTGTGTACTTACATTTGCAACAGTGAATGAGCTAGCCAGAGTGTTGCAACAAGCAGACTCCAGCTGAGTCCCACCATCATTTCCTGTCTTTATTGAACACAGTAGTAATTTCAGCACAACCACAACAGTTCAGTGCACACACAGTATTCCCCAACACCTAAAAGTCCCCTCCCACCTTTCCTGCATGCAAACCCAGATATTATACAAAATTATAAAAGCAAGGACACAACTGGGCCTAAAGCATCGTATGGTGAAGGTAATGTAAGAGTAAAGATAAAGAGAGTAAAGATTTGTGAATGCCATTGCTTTGAAAATGGCCTGGGAGCCACAGGGGGAAAGTAGTTAGCTTAATCTATAGTGAGTACTGACTAGGGAGTATTATTGAAAGATATCTTTTTTTAAAACATTTTCAATAATAAAAAAAAAACTTCATGGGAATGAAAACTGTTGTTACACATGGCTTTACAGAAAATGTTCATGAAAACAAATGCTTTAAATAACCAAACCAGACTTACAAGCTCTGTTGAAATTAAGTAGAGTGAAACACTGAACGCTATGATTAATCGATGAAAGTCAAGGGATGAAGCAACTGTTCCCTGTGTTCCTTTTCAAGAAAACAGAGAAAGAACACTGTTACCATCATTAGAGGCCTAGGACAAAACTGTAAGGCAAGCAAATTACCTTGCATTTATTAAATGCCATTCCAGACAACCACCTAGTAAAAATAAACGTGTCTTAGCGAGGAGTACTTCACTGTCACTGAGTTGTACACCAAACAGTATTCAAGTAATGGAGTATTTGAAAGCTCAAATTCCTTAACTGGTCCTCAAATGGAAATTAAATTAAGCTGGAAACCAAAGCTGGATTTAATTAACTTATTTTCTTTAAGATGCAGGTAAGAAATAAAAACAATAATAATGGTTGCTTTCTCTTCTTTTTTTTTTTTTTTTATTTTATTTTATTTTACAAGACCATAGAGAACCACAGCATTAGAGGAGAGTGGCGGCTTTGCAACCAAGCCCAAGATTTCTGAAGTTCCATTTCACAGCCAGCCGGCTGCCGGGCGATTCCCCCGCGCAGCAGCAGGCGGGGAGACCCCGCTGAAGCGCAGCGCGGGGCTGGGCACGGCTGCCCGGTGGGCCCCAGCCCGCCCGGAACGCGCTGCGCCCCGGGGCCACATGGCGGGCACCGCTGCTCGGCAGCCCCCTCCCGGCGCGGGGAAACCTGCCCGAGGCGGCTGCCGCTCCGGAGCGGCCGTCGGGGCTGTGGCAGCGCGCCCGGAGAAGGGCTCGGCGGGGCGAGCGGGATACGGCGCTTCACCGGCAGCAGCCCCGGCCACCAGCCCTGGGCGCCCTCGCCGCCAGCCGGGCGGCAAAGGTGCTTTCTGTGCGCTAAAACGCAACTTCTCTGGCGTGCCAAGCTCGGGCCCAGCCCGGCTCGCCCCGCGGACCCCGGCGAGGGCAGGGACCACCGCCGCCAGCCCGCCCCGTCACACCGCCCCGGCCCGCGGCGCACACTCACCAGAGCTCCACACCGGAGCTCCTCACCTACGGCCCGCCAGGCAGCCCTGCCATGGCCCGCGGGAGCGAGGAGCGGAGAGAGGAAGGAGCCTGGCAGGAGCGACGGCCGCCACCATACAGGGCCGCCCCCCAGCGCCGGTCCGGGCGCGGCGCTCGCTCCGAGTGCCGGGCGGCGCCCACCGGCGGGACCGGCGCGCCCGACGGACTGACTGACTGACTGAGGGCCGGGCGGGCCAGGGGAGGAGCCGCCCCGAGAAGCTGCGGTGCCGCCCGCCTTCCCGGGCAGGGGAAGGAAGGGGTGTTTCCATGACGTCAGGGGCAGCGCCCACGGCCAGGTGGGCAGCGGTCCCCCCGGGGACGCGGGGACAGCAACGCCGGGCTAAGCCGGTGCTGAGCCCGAGAGCCGGCCCTAAGCGGCTGGGGCGGGGCAGGGCAGGGCGGGCGCGGAGCTAATCCCGCAGCGGCCCCGCGAGAGCCTCGGAACTAAGGCGGCGATGGCTCCCTGAGCCGCCTCGTCCCGAGGGAGCGGCTTTCCCTGCTGTAGGGGCGAAGTGAGAGGGGGTGCCGGCAGAGAGGGGGATCGCTGCGCCCACAGCAGCCCGAGGGCATCGCTTCCCGCGCCTGTCCTCGCCCGCCGCCTCGGGAAGAACTCGTCCGAGGCAGAGAGCTCCCCCTCCCCGCCTTCTCCCGCTCCCCCCGCCTTGAACCGCATCCTAAAATTAGCGTCTTGCTCTGCGCCTTATTTAAAAAGGAACAACCTGAATGACTAATTAGATACAAGACGTTCGAAGAGCGCTGGACCGCTTCCACGAACCCTGGCTGTGTGCGCTGAATCTTTCAGAACTTGTTACTGCCTGCGAGGTTGCAGACAAGATGTGACCTGGCACACCGTTCACACCGGTTTTATTTACAAAGTGCGATTTAATCCACACTTAGGAGAAAGGGAGGGGGGCGGGAAGAACCACCCTGGTTTCCTTAGCCTCATGTGCCCAATACTGATCAGCTGCTCTTCGATTCCATTCAGAACTCTGTTTTTCTCAGCTGGAGGGAACAGAAACTCTTTTCACACAGCATTAAAAAAGAGCAGAAGCATTCGTTAAAGCAAGTTCGACGTTCCAAAAGGTAGGGAGGGTGTTAACGTATGAGAACTTGTAGTAGCAAAACCCAGTAGTCGCGTAGTACCTTGTACCTTGAATGAAACTTTGTAAGGGTGTTACACGGTGATACACCACAGAGTATCACGTCTATTAAGAACGCTATCCTGTGGAGGCTTCCCAAATCATGGACACCAGAGTGACCCAACACCCTGAAAGCTGCTTTCAGAGCTGGCTTACAAGGATACTACAGTGGAGAGGGCTTCGGTTTCCTCTGCGGCTGAGTGTAGCCATACAGCCTAAGGAGATGCTGCCTACACAATGAAAACTCATGCAACGACTTCTTGGTCAGCATCAAGCATCGAAGTCAATGAAAAACACAACAGAAGCAGTTTTAGTTTTCATTATGTTGTTTAATGTAGCTCCAAGTCATATGGGAATTCAGGCATTGCCAGAGGGTATGTATTAGCTCGCCAGCAACTGGAATTTAAAAATAGCATATGGCAATTCTTTAGGTTTCAGGTTTTATAAAAGTTTGATTTTATAAATCCAGGGTTTAGGACAAACTTAACACTCATTGTGATTTTAAAGAGCACAGTTGTTGAACTAAAGGTCCCAAATAGCCTGCAGCAGCACATCAATTAAGGAAAAATTAGACAATTGGAATATGTTGATGGGGCACCTTTCTAGTGATCACATGATGTAATAGCACACTGCTAGGTAACAGCATATTTCCTATGTATGTGTGACCTGTTCCAGCTTCCACTGAAACCAAACTCACATCACCTCTTGACTTAGAAAGTAACTGGGTGTCTCCCTGAGCATGTACAGTCTCTACATTCTGCAACAAAAAGGACACAAATAATGCAAAACTAAAATTCTCTTCAAGACCAAAATCTCCATCTTGAGTCCTGCCATATAGACATTGCACTATTTGAGGTTCCTGAAATATTTAGGGCTTTTACTGCTTCTGTGCAAAAAAACATGGACTAAGGACATCTCTGGGCTATACTAAATTATTTCACTGGAGTTATGGCAGAAAAAGAGATTGATCTTTCTGTGGATCTAAGGCTTTGTTTCTTTTCCTTTTGTTTTTCTCTTCTGTTAAATAGAAACAATGAAAAGGTGTTGTAGTGCTTTTTTTCCCAGGCTAAAGAGAAGTCTAAAAATAAATTAATGACAAACCTTTTAAAAATAAGATCATTCTTTCTGTTAGAAAAGCAACACACAGCGAAATAGTGACAGTTCATTAACTGAGATGGCAAAATACAAGGTGGTTGTGCACATCAGGGGAAATGCATGAGCAGAAAGCCACTGTGTGAATATAGATTGCTGTTTTTACTTCTTAATAGATCCATCAACACAAACTCATCCGGTTTATAATCGTAAAAGTAAGGTGGTTAGGGTGTTCCTCAGCAACATGCACTTAACCTTCGATTTATGCTTGCTCTTAGGGTTTCCTGTTCTGATTGATAGAGCCTGATGACACTGTAATCTTTTCAGAGCTATTAAGAAGAAGAACTCCATTCTGCATAATCCAACAGGTATTTTTTTAAAAAAACTCAGTTTCCCTTTGATCTGTTATAATTCAGAATTAAATTACATGGTCTGAATTAAAAATCTACTAATATGTGCATCCTTTTTGCTTGCTTTTTCCTGTGGTTTTGTAAAGACAGTTCACAATTTGCAGTGGTGCAATGAAAGGAATTGTCTTTTGATTTCCAGCTTGACTTTTTTTGTCCTTTAATTATTAGGTGAAAAATAATTACTACATCCCTATTGAACTCAAAGATATGCAATGATGTCTCATGTTTAAGCAATCCTAGTCTCGTGAGTAAGCAATCTTCTATACTATGTATATGGACCAGAAAGAGAAAGGTTTGTTATGAGACACAAGTTATGTCCTGTGGTTTGAGCTGAACAACTGACAAATAAGACTTGTGAAGAGCTTCTACATTTACAGCAGATGTATAAATTTATCAGTATTCTTGTGGCTGAGAAGGTGTGAGCAGCAGGAGAGTCATGCACATTGCAAAGTTATTGGATTCATCTGTCTTTCTCTTCTGATGACTATGCACATGTATCTTCAGTCCTGGGCAGAAGTTATCTGTCTTGAAATTCAGAAACATCTTTCCTCATGCACAAAAATAAATCTGTCCTTGGTACCCTTCCTCTTTGCACCAGCCGTCCCCATCATGTCGTTACGCCACTACCCTTGATTTTATTCTCAATGAGCACTGAGAAGCCTCTATCCCACTCACAATGCTTTGGTAAACATTGCTGTTGTCCTGCTGCACTTCCTGGCTGGTATTCTGGAAGGTACTGGCACTACCTTTCCTGTGTCTTTCTTGCGGGTACTTCTAAATGCTTGCCTATCTCCCTAGTCTACCCAGGCCTCTTTTCACATTACCATAGTTACTGGGTCTTCTTCCATGGCCTCTCTGGCTTCCCAACTAGAATTAGCCTTGTTAAATTCCTTTTGGAGTCCTTCTGGATACCTCTGAGGTAAAAGCATGTCATATATGTTGCAAAATTCATTAATAGTTGCAATGCTTTTAGCAGTCTTGATTGTGCCCTTCTTTTGTAGGGTAGTCAGAGCTCTACAGCTGTGGGGGAAAGTAGACCTGCTGTCACAGCACCCTTTGCTCTTCTTCTACTTACAAGCTGCTAAAGTGAATGTTGTTTACTTACTCAGATGAGGGTAGAGAGACAGCTGGAATGCTTACGGTCTTTCCATGTTGGCAAAGCAGATGTGTGGCAAAAAAAAGGGAAGGTGAAAAACTGTAAAGGAATGAATATTCACCATGCTGGCACTCAGCAAGAGTCTCTGTGCCAAACAGTCAAAAGAAGTTCACTCTAGGCCAAAATTTACAAAGCTGGAATACAAGCAATCATTAAGAAGATGTACAGATTTACTGTGGCTGCCATGACCATGCATAGTGTATCTCTGCTGCATAACACAACTTGATATACGCAACATGACATGACATATGGAACATGACATGATAACATAACATGGTAGCTTTACAGCCTCTTTCCACAGCACTGCTGAGCCATCCCAGAAGGTGCCAGTGCACACCAAAGAAATAGAGAAGGCATGCAACATACATTGCTTTAAAAACCCCCAAAAGCCAAAAATGCCAACTCCGGAGAACCCTGTCTTTTGTGCATATGTGTGTTTGTGCATTACCTGCCACAGTAGGATCTGTGGACTTGGAAATCACTGAATTCCAAATAGTAACATTCATCACTAATACTAAAAGTACTTTTGCTTTTTATTTTAGTTTTATTTGTCTATTTTACTTAGCTCTAGGGAAACTGGGAGGGCCTAGTTGCATTAGGTCTGGCTTCCGGGCTTACTGCATTTGAGGGCCAACTCCTGAATGTCAAGTGGTCACTGTGTGGTGAATGAGCAAACCTAACATCTAGAAAAACAAGGAATTAAGAATCACTAAGTTTCTTAAGCTTCACGTAGATGAGGACGTTTTTCAAGCAGGAACTTTAATACTGCCTTGGAAATGAGAGGCAATTCCAAGGTTTTCAAGAGAAAGTTATTCTGATTTTTTTTTTTTTTTAATAATAGCATCTTCTTTAAGAGGAAAAGCTAAACAAACTGGCAATTGAAGATTCTGGATTTCTCAATCTTGTGCTGGTTTCATACATACCAGATGCTGTTTTATAACATTTATCCTCCTCCCCCTCATTGGTGACTATTACTCATTCGTCCAAGTGTCCTGGGATTTAAGTATTTATATAAAATGCAGTCAGATGGAAAAAAAAATTAGTCCTATTTTTTTCCATATTACTTAAGGCAGAAAGTATCAGAGTACATGGAGGTTTACCGTATTCAGAAAGTATGTTTACTGATATGGGATACATGTCTCTGTGGAATCTGGCATCCAGACACCATTCAGCTAGCAGAGAGAAATACAGCTATTAGGCAACAGTGTAATTCTGTGCACTGTGGGCTAGATTATCCCTCCCTACTGATGCAGGCCTGGTAATTCAAACAGCTAGTGAAGGGTTCTGTCTGGAGTAGGAGAGATAGAAACCTCCTGTGGGTTACAAAGGATTAGCAGAGATCCTCCACACCCATGGGTCCTTTGGCTCTCTGGAATCTTACCTAGATGCAGACGGAAGACTTAATGTATTGTTCATTGCAACCATAGTTTTTGCTTACTTCACTGGGCTCTGGGTGAAGCCCAGGCATACCTCTTGTGTTATTCTTTTTCCTTGACTATTGCACACAGCATGGAGCACTTGAAATCCAGAGGTTAGTGCCTTGCTCTCCTTTTCTCGGAGGATCTGCACTCAGATTATTTAATCTCTGATGACTGTCATGTTTTTTGCAGTGAGAGTAGGATCCCAGTTTCTCTTATTAGGACTGGCTTTGCTATTCTTTTCCTTTGAATACACACAACAGGTAAAAATGTGGAAACACTAATGCACAAAAACTGCTGATGTCAAGTTACTTGATTCTTTTGGGACCATGAACATAAAAGGTAAGAAAAGACACTAAATTTATATCTGGGCCATGGGATAGATGCCTTTGCATTTCACTTCAAAGTAAAAATAAATTATATTGTTCAAACTTTGTAAACTGGACCCAGAAGGTACATGTCCTGCCAGCATGAACAAAGTTTTCCATTGTGTGAACTCCTTAAAATTGTTAGTACTTCTTTTGAGAGCCTGTGATACTCAGCAAGTGTCAATAATAGCAGTAACAAGCATGACCCCAACAATGTGTGCATGTCCAGCTGCAAACATTAAACTTGTTAGCAAACAGTTATTCCTGACTGGTGTCAGAATGAAAGAGCAGAGAATCAACACTCCTCATACTCACTTGAAAGTTAGGCTTCTGGCTTCCAGCCAGAGAGCTGTTCCAGAGCCTCCCTGCTCCAGTGACCAGACAGTCTCCTAGTTCTCAGACTGGGCATATTTACATCCAGTTTGATACTTTGCACCCTGTTCTGGCTTAACCACAGCCAGCAACCAAGTACCACACAGCTGCTCTCCTACTCCCCCACAGTGGGACTGCAGAGAGAATCAGAGGGGTAAAAGAAAACGCATGGGTTGAGATAAAGAAAGTTTCATAGGGAAAGCCAAAGCTGTGCAAACAAGCAAAACAAAACAAGGAATTAACTCACTGCTTCCCATAGGCAGACAGGTGTTTGGCCATCTCCAGGAGAGCAGGATCCCATCACATGTAATGGTTCCTTGGGAACATAAACTCCAAATGCCACCATCTTTCTCTTTCTTCCACCCTCTTTATATCTGAACATGATGTCGTATCATACGGAATATCCCTTTAGGTCAGTTGGAGTCACCTGTTCCATGTCTGCTGCCTCCCACCTTCCCATGCATTCCCAGCCTGCTCACCAGCATTACAGTATGAAAGGCAGAAAAGGCCTTGGCTCTGTGTAAGCACTACTCCGCAATAACAAAAACATCTCTGTATTATCAACACTGTGTTCAGCCCAAATCCAAAAGCCAGCCCCAGTCTAGCTACAGTGAAGGAGCTTGTTAACTCTACCTCAGCCTAAAGAAAATTAACTCTCCCTAACCAAAACCAGAACACCCCCCAGACCTGCACCTCAGTGACAGGTTAATGTAGCAGAGCCACCCACTGCCACAGCTGTTAGGTACCTGTACTTGGGTAAGAATTTCACCAGAGGACAGTAGGAAACATGCCTGTTGCTGCGGTGAATTAACTGCTAATTTTGCAGCAGGAAGTTTCCAACGGGAGAACTGTTCATTCTGTTCAAACAAGTTGCCATTAGCTGGGGAGAAAACTAAGCTAGGTGGGTTGAGTTCTGCTGATGTAGAGTAGTAGTCTCTCCTCTTTCTGTACTGCAGCCGTTAGTGTCATAGCCTGAATTTTAAAACTGTTCAGATGCATACTAGTAAGTTTACTTCCCCTTTTCAGTGCTGCCAGCAGACCTTATTTGACAGAAAAATATGTCTTCCCAGACATCGTAACCCTGGCTCTACACAAAACAAGCCAGTAAGTCCAGACCAATTTCTTTCTTTTTTTTTTTTGCCAGAGGCCATCAATGGTTCCAGGCAGAAGGGACAACCAAAAATGAAATCTACTTTATTTGAAGTAGAATTACAGTTCCAGGCAGCAGCATCAGACCACATCTAGAGCAGCTGAAATCAATGGAAAAATCATCCTTTACATTCAACTAGATTTATGTCAGATGCCTTGCCTAACAGATCAAAATGCTGAGCGGCAGGGATTTGCCCTTGCATCTCAAGATATTGATGAGAATTCAGGCAGCTGTGGGAAGACAACCATCTACCCCCTCTGCTATTGCCTCATGATAACTGAGGCAAGACAGGCCACCCAGCCTATTGCTCAATGCATCCTTTCATCCATGCTGTTTTTCTAAGGGTTTACTGCTGAAGAACAGGTCTCTGTGGTTAAGAAAGTTTTGACAATGATAAAGCAATGAGGGCCTTTAATTGAACTCAAAGGTGATTGCTGAGAAAGAGAAGAACAGAAATATTTATGACATTAGTGCCACAGTTTGATGTGACTGGTTGACAAAGTAAAGTAGAGGAAAAGCAAACCTCCCACACAGCCCGCCTTGTGCAAACACAAATACAGAGGTCACTAGCAAAAGGCATGAAAGGAAATTTACTCACCTGCAACCCAGGTAGAGCCAGTTCATCATGATCACCTCAATCCAGTCAGCTGCTGATCAGGCAAGTAGTCACTTAGCACAAAATCAATAAACAGTGCCCTCAACCACGACAGAGATGTGCAGCTGTCTTTCCACATTTCTGCCTCCAGAACAGTTGTAGGAAAGGGATATCAGTGCAAGGTTTTAAAGTCAGCCACTTTAAAATCTCCTTTTGAAAACAAATAGACAGAGATTTACCAGCTGTTAAGATTTTTATTTTAATAAGCTACTATTTTTAAATGGAATTAACCCCCCCCCAAAAACAAACCTGTTGAAAAGTTCAGCATATATTAAACAAAAAATATTGAGCTCATTGGTCTGTACACATTTGAAGGATCCAAGAGTGAACAAGTGCATTTTATAATATTTAAAAACAGAAAGTCCTTCATTCACAATCAAAGAAGGAAAATATTTGGCAGAGACATGGAGCTGTTTATATACATTCATTATCCCCCAAGGATCAGGACTGTGGCCAGTCCTGTTTAATATTTTTATCAATGACCTGGACATGGAGGTCAAGTGCACCCTCACTCAGTTTGCAGGCAACACCAAGCTGGGTGGAAGTGTTGATCTCCTGGAGGGTAGGAGGACTCTGCAGAGGGATCTGGACAGGCTGGATTGATGGGCCAAGGCCAACTGAATGAGATGCAACAGGGTGACATGCTGGATCTTGCACCTGGGTTGCAACAACTGCACACAGCACTAAAGGCTTGGGGAATAGTGGCTGGAAAGTGGCCTAATGGAAAAAGACCTGGAAGTGCTGGTTGACAGCAGCTGAACATGAGCCAGCAGTGTGCCCAGGTGGCCATGAAGGCCAATGGCATCCCGGCCTCTATCAGAAATAGCATGACCAGCAGTCATTTTCCCTCTGCACTTGGCTGCACCTCAAAACCTGTGTTCAGTTCTGGGCCCCTCATGATAAGACAGACATCAAGGTGCTGGAGAGAAGGGCAACAAAGCTGGTGAAAGGTCTGGAGCACAAGTCATATGAGGAGTGGCTGAGGAAGCTGGGGGTGTTTAGCTTGGAGAAGAGGAGGCTCAGGGGTGACCTTATGGCTCTCTACAGCTACCTGAAAGGAGACTGTAGTGAGGTGGTGACTGGGCTCTTCTCCCATGTAATGAAGTGTACAACAAGAAGAAACAGCCTCACGTTGTCCCAGGGAAGATTTAGATTGGATGTCAGGAAAAATTTCTCCACCAAAAGGGTTGTGATGCATTGGAGCAAGCTGCCCATGGAAGTGGTGGAATCAGCATCCCCAGAGGTATCTAAAAAACACAGTGCGGCACTTTGGGACACAATTTATAGGTAGACCTGGCAGGGCTGGGTTAATGGTTGATCTTAAAGGTCTTCTCCAGCCTAAAGATTCTGTGATTATCACAGTTGTTAGTATAATGGAATGGCAGGAAATAACTACCTGTGGGGAATTCAGGGTTATCCTTGTTTTGACAAGTAATAAAGGTGACAGACATATCCCAGAGACATCTTTGAAAAGATGGAATTAAACATAGCTGGGAGCAGGTGATATAAGAATGCCTAGTGAGAACTAAAATAAGAAGCAGCTGAATTCGAAACATCCATCCCACAAAATGAAAAATGGTCTTTCAATTAAATGGGTTGTTTATCTGACCTCAAAGTGCTAAGGCAGTGTGTTATGGCAAACATTTACTCTGCAAGGAGAAAATGAAAAAAACCACAATATTCGCTCTTTAAATAGAACTCATGTTGATTTTAGGAATCATACAGGTTACAGAGTTTTAGCTTATTGTTGAGGTAAAGAATTAAGGGTGTATTTCTGAGGCATCTGAGGAATTATAGTAGGCTGGAAGCAAACAGTCATAACAATAGGGGGAGAAAAACAAACAAATAAGCCTCCCATGCACTGGCTTTGATAAGCCAAAATGAAGTCACGTACTGAAGGTGGGAAAAGCATTTATTTTCCAAGATGTAAACATTATTTCAATATTAAAATACTGGCTAATGAAGGATGAAAAGATTATATTGATTCAGAGCCTTTAAATGCTGTAAATAAAGCCTTTCCAAAGAGTCTGTGAAAGAACTTCAGAATCAGAAGTGAAAGGTAAAGTCATATCATGAGTTAAAAACTAGCTGAGAGAGAGACCACGAAGAGCTAGAATAAATTACTGCCTCTTAAAATGGAAAAAGGTTAATAGCAGGATGCCCCAAAGATCCTGGCTGGAGCCACTGTTCTGTATATTATTCAGAGTCTGGAGTATGAGTGGTCTGATAGTAAAATTTGCTTTTGATACAGATTATTTGGGTTTGGCACAGTTTGGGAGGATTATGAAGAATACCAGATGGATCTAATAAAGCTACTGTAAACGTTTGGAAGCAATATAATTGTAAATGAAATACCAACTGTCATGGTTTAATCCCAACATCAACTAAGTACCATGCTGCCACTCATGCATTCCCCCTCCCCAGTGGGAGGAGGAGGAGACTGGAAAAGGATAAAACCAATGGTTTGAGCTAATAACAGTTTCATACTTGGAATAAAGTCAAGTATAATACTAATATACTAATAATAATAGTAGTGAAAACGGACATAACAAAGAGAGAGAGAGAAATAAAACACCTAGCGATGCACAATACAGTCACTCATGCACTGAATGATGCCCAGCCCATCCCTGAGCAGTGGTCACTCCTCCCAGCCAACTCCCCACCCAGTCCATATACTGAGCATGATGTTCTACGGTGTGGAATATTCCTTTGGCCAGTTCGAATCAGCTATCCTGGCTGTGCTGCTTCCTCACAGCTTTTTGTGCTCCTCCTCACTGGCAGAGAATGGAAAACTGGAAAATCCTTGGTTTAGAGTAAGTACTACTTAGCAACAGCTAAACATCAGTGTGTTATCAATGTTATTCTCATACTTAACCCAAAACACAGCACTGCACCAGTTACAGGGAGGAAAATTAACACTATCCCAGCTGAAATCAGACACCAACAGAGGAAGTTCAAGATAAGGTTTGTTGAAAGGAATGTGGGCTGTGGCACACTTGTGTGCAGTGGGTTCTAACTGAACTGCAACCTCCAAGGACAGCTCTAAGAACAACTGGCAAGAAGACCATTAAAAAAAACACCAGTAAAACTGGCACTGTGGTTTCTGTCATCTCGAGACTGTTTGCAAGTAAGAACTGATTAGCCAAGTAGTTTCAGCAAGAAAAGACCCAAAAAATGTACAGGGCTAGATCCAAAAAAAGCGAAGTAGTGAGCACTTGAAGAAGATGCGTGAGAACCAGTTTCCCTTCCTCCCTGTGAGGGAAGTCCATATCTGGCAGGGGAATGCCACAGGGCTACCACAGCACAAGCAGTGCCAGAGGGTGCGGGTTGAGGGCTTGCATTTACTTGGAGAAAAAAAAGGAGAATAATGAATCCCTGACTTCGGCAGTGATTAAACCATTCCCAAGAAGATGCAGTGCTTTAATGCCTTTACCTATCTAGAAACTTGATTCCTTCCAGCTGTCCCAGGAAATGCATTAGACAGGACTTTAGGGCTCCCACTTCATGCTTACTCGCTGAAGAAGCAGGAACAGTAAAGTTGGAGGGTTAGACTACATTTTCCATTACTTTTCTTCTAATCAAAATGTTTCTCTGAGGCTGAATGGAATATTTGTGTCAAATAAAACAGTGTTTTTCATGGCTTATTTTGACAAGAAAATAGACTATAGTCTTGATTGTAAACAATTTTTGTTTAAATTGTCCAGTTCAGTTGTCAAATCAATTTCTGGTGCTTAAGATGCAAGTGCATGTTGTCAGCTCATCCAAGACAACTGCTGAGTGTTCAGTAATTGTCAAGAAGTGAGTGAAGTATTAACATTTGTAAGAAGAAAATGAAAGGTAATAAACAAAACAATACATTCTTCTAGTCTTCACTTTGACAGTTAACAACAGGCTGCATCTGAGCCCTAGAAACTTGAAGGCATTTTTCAAAGACATTCCACATTGCTTTTGTGTGGGGCTTTTTTTTATTTCCACTCCCTCATTTCATCTACCTCTTTTCTCTTTCTTTCCTTCACCAGACTCACATGTACCTTAAGTGCAGACCCAGACATTCCCTCTACTATTTTGTCTTTTTTTCTCTCCTCTCACTTCCTCAGGTGGCCATCCTATCACTTTGGGATGTATTTGAGATTGAGAATAACTTGAAAAGCACTTTTTTTTTTTTTGGCTAAAAATCTCTATGCTTTCAATTCTTGAAATCTCCCACTTCAAAGAAAATGTTCCAGCCGTAACCAGCTGACACTTTCACAAACCATCACTGTCATCATAAAAGGTATCCAGTATCAATGTGAATTGTATATTCAGTATCCACTCCCAAAAAGAATAAAATGAAGGAAAGTAACACAGTGCATTGGGGGAAGAATAGAGTGTGAATCTTGGGCTTCTGTGAGCCCACGCGGCTCAGGGAGGAGGTGCCCAGAAAGGTTGATTGTCTTTTTATTCAGCAAATGTAGGCTGAAAGGCAATGACAGACATCTTCAAACTGCCAGCTGAAAAGATCTGAGTCATTGGGGTGAGATTTCTGAATATAAAGGTCAGAAAAAAATTCAGAGTAAGGAACTTCAAAGGGAAAGAGAAGACAGTATTACCTGGGCAGCAGAACTAATGAAGTTTGATCTCCTTCAGATTTGTTTCACTACAAGTTTCCTACAAAGCTCCACTCAACAACAGTGGATTTCCCCTCATCTTTCCAAATTTAACTACATGTCCTTCAGCTCTCCTACAATATTCTCACCTCACTGCAGGTCCTCTAATTACCAGGCAGGGAAGAGGCCAGATGTGAGTGGCTGAATTCAAGCTCTGCACCTGGTCAATTAGCAGCACACGCTAAAGGGTCAGCCTGTTCTCACCCACAAGAACAGTGGCTGGGTATTTCCTCCTTTTCCTGCATCATGAAGGAAATAATACTAGGCTTTTTTTCTACCTAATCACAGGTTCTTTACAAAATTTGAAGGAATGTCTCAAATTTGCCAAATATGCCTGAAATCAGTCTGAGGTTCATAGTTAGTAGAACTAAATAAATAGAATGGTGAACAAACAACCTGGACAAGCAGGCATTGCTTCTGTATGAAAACAGATTAAAAATAGTTTTCCGTTGTGAATGCCCATCACTCCAGGGCCTCTTTTCACAATGAGTAGGCTTAAATAATTTCAGCCATTTTAAATGTAGTGAAGCCTAGCTATCTGATCCAGCTGAAATAACTTTGTAAAACAGATATCAGCACCTAGAAATACAAGAGGAGAAAAAGGCAAAAGAGTCTGTAATAAAATCTAGGTTGAAGAACTGCAAGTATGGAGCAGACTTCTAGTAAAATAATATCATCCTAGCCACCAGATCCAGTCATTCTTGTCTTTTTTTTAGCTTGTATGAAATAGGCAAGTGGGCTTTAGCTTATATTAACCCATCCAAACCCAAAATAGTTACAGTCTCCTCTTACTTAGCTGACAGAGAATTAACTAGGTGGCACCAGGTGGTAACTCTGCTCTCAGTGTGGAGATGTCCTCCTGGGCTCCTTGAAAGACAGGTTGAATCTGGAAGCAATACACCCGTGCTCTCTAGGACTCACTGGGTTGAGCTTATGCTAGTTTGGACAGCCCTGTACTGCAGAGTTACCTACTATTTGCATGTGCTGATGTCAAGTTTTACCAGTGTTTTTATTAACTTTGTCTCAATTATCCTAATCCCTGCCTTCCCTAGGTGAAAAAATGGCTTGAACTGTGAAAGCTACAGGGAACAGATAGTTGTGTGTATGGGGGAGAATGTCTGAAGCTGAACTATCAAGCTTAGCTTAGAAGCCTGCTGCTTACTAACTGCAACTGGTTACAGGCTGGTAGTAAATTTTGGTAACACCTGGACTAAATAAAAGCAGCACATCATGAACCCTGCAATTAATGATGAGACATGAGACAGACTCACCAGTTACAAGGCTGATCAAATGCATGTGCTTCAGACTATTAAGACTGGGGAAAATGAGGTTCTTGAATTCTGGAAAGAAGAGCTGGTGATAACATGAAGGGTTCCTAATAAGAAGTGGTCTCAAAAAAAGAAGGTGGCCTGGAAAAAAAAGGTGGAGATCTAGACTAGAGGAAAGGTCCTCAAAGTGGAGGAAGATCCTAGAGACTGGATGACTATGTGTTGGTGAATGCTAGGGGATGGCCTTCCTGGATGATGAGTGGTGTTCCTGCTGGGAAGGAAAGTTGGCAAGAGTGAATGAGTGCATGAAACAAGAAGGGTAAAAGCTCTAATCTTGTTGGTTGTTCAGTAACCCCCAGTTCCCAGATGGTGGGTTGTCATTTGCTCTGTCTCATCCATGCCACTACCTGATTTAAAGCAGTCTGAATTTCCTGGACTAGAGATGATGTCAGATCATGTGAATTTTGTACATTTCTTTGCTGTTGTAATACAAAAGAGACAAAAGAACATTGACATATAATTACTGTTTTCTTCCAAAAACTTCTCAGCAGATACAAAAACACTCCAAACCACACCTCCCACTGGGAAAGGAACCTTGAAAGTAGGCATCAGAACCAGAGTAATGTGGTAAAAAAGGTAAACACTGGCCTGATACAAAAAGATGCTGGTATTCTGAAAATATGTGCATGGAAAGGGCCTTTTCAAGATGTAATAAAAAAAGTCTAATATGGAAACTCATCAATACTAAGAAGTCTGTAAACTGTTAAAATGTGTGTAATTAAAATCAGTTTATCAGGAATACAGTTGATTTACGATGCAATAAAATTGACTGGTGTCTAGCTGAGTCATAGTAATACTAATTTTTCAAAGAAATTGCCCATATCTAATAGGGACATGTTTTTGAGTGGCTGAGCCCAAGTCCTTTCCGTGGTGTGAAGTGAAGAACTGGAGATTTTCAATGACATCCTACAATTTACTGTGTTTTAAGCTCATCTAGATAACAAGCACTAGTTTTATATTAGCAATCTGCTTCTCCTTTCTTGTCTGTCTCCGCCATAAACTCTTGACAACTCTTTCTGAAGGTCAGATACACGCTTCATGGGCACGTTAAGCTGTCCAGGTGGACACAGCATTTTTTCACTGTTTTCAACAAAGTCATGTAAACAGAGTTGAGAAAAGTCAGAGATCTCTAGTTCCTTGACTACACAGAACCACTTTCTTTGACAGCTCAATACCTTGCAGTTAGTCAGGGCAGACATTTCCTCCTGACAGCATTCCAGTGATGTAATCATAAAAGCTGCAGTTATCTTCTCAGAGTGTTTCTGAAACTTACTAGTGAGGGCAGCAAGACAAAGTAGCAAGGACACTGACTGTGATAGAGCTCTTGGAAGGAAAAAGAAGGTGTCACTAGTTTGGCATGTCATTTCCATTTCACTTTCCATTTCACTTTCTACCACTAGATCTTTGTAATCTTAGATTAGAACAATAATAAACAACTTCTTATTTTCTGCAGAGTAAACTTGTGGGGTTTTTTATGTTTTGGACCATTTTTGCAGAACTGTCTGTTTGTTCATTGTCTGTCCACAAAGAATATTGTTGCAGCATCTTTCAGCCTGGTGAAACAAATATCATTCAAAACCTCTGGTTTGCTCTCTGAAACCATGCTTTCCAGCAGCTATTTGTTCCCTGACAAGGCACAACACCTGCTTTTACAGGTCCTGTAAAGTTCCACAAGACTTTACATCAGATCACATACGTGATGAATAACATAGATCCTGGAATTCTGGGGGTAATTATCCCAACCCTTTTCACTTTTTTGTATCCCACCACTTTCTTGGAAGCTCACAGTAATATTATTGCTGTTGCCTTTTGCCTTAAGACTTCAGTAAAGCTCACATCATATAAGAATATAACACTGAACTGCAAAAGGGTGACACAGTTACCTTGACAAAGGGAACAGCGATCAGATCTATTGCAAGTGCTATTCTTGGAAGAAGGTAACAGATCTAGACTCAGTCTCTCTTTGGTACTAACTCTGACCTAGGCATGCGGCCAAGTGGAAACACCTCCAGTCACCAAGGAAGTGGCAAATTACTCTGTTGTGGAATGCTAGTGACTTTTACACAAGCACTGTACAGCAGAATTTGGTTTCTTGCATTACATCAGCTCTTTCAAGGTCACTGCTTGGTAAGTCCTATTCACATTTGCAAAACACCCACACTAAACACACCAGAAAGCCAAGAGTAGGAGAAGCTGCTAAACACTGTACTTTAGGCAAGCTCTCCTTACATGAGCTGGCTCTGTAGTGACTTTTGCCTCTAATTTGTACAGATTGCTGCGCTGAAAGAAAGAACCACTGCTGACACAAGCACACACACACTTTAGAGCTGTGGCTCTTCCATTGGCTTACTGCAGTTATTGGGGAGCTGTTCCCTAGCTAGGAAACACTACTTTTTGTCATGCTAAAATTTCAAGCTGCTATGGAAGTTTCTGTCTGGATTTCCAGTCATTGTTGATGAGGAAGCCCATAAAAAACCAAAGCTGTGGGAATTGGCACTAAAGAGGGAAATTACTTACTCCATTAGCAGGAAAGCAAAATAAGCCTGACAAGTTACAAATACATATTATGCATCAGGAGCCCGAAACAATATATGTAATCCAACTTCACCCATGTTTCTTGCAGCATTCGCATCATCATCTCCCCAGTCTTTGTCTCTCCTAGATTCTCCTCAACTCCAGCTCTACTTACATTCTCTTGATCTGTGCATGTAACATCCAAAGATATTCTTATGTGTTGTTTACAGCCTTTGGGCTTGCAGAAATGAGCACAGGGTATGAAGAGATACAGGCACAATCACTGGTTAACCAGCTGCTGTCAGAGAGAAACCTCAGCTGAGTTCCCCCTGCTGCTCCCTCTTTCCCACTCCAATCCAGTCACCTGTCAGATCTTCACATCTCACAGATCTCTGCTCAGCCATCCCTTTTGTTGAAACTGGCCTACATATTCAAAACTCTTTGAGAAAGACTTTATTTCCTTAAGATGTGACATCAAAAAGTAGAAAACAACCTGCTCTTTCCTCCTCTGTCTAAGAAAAATAATCCACTAAGAAGAGTGTGCACACTTAACATCCTTATACACAGGACTTACAGAAGTGAGAACCTGGTGAAAGATTGAAGGCACATGGCACACCAAGTAAAAAGAACTGCCAAAAATCTAGAGAAGAAAACTCAGTTTCAGCTCTGTATTTCTTTTTAGCCAAGGCCAAAGTATCACTTATGCCCAGAGGTTTGTGTGTGATTTAAAAAGCTAGCAGGACAGCATTGCTACTGCCATCCTGGATTCCAGGGGGTGATTGTGGCTCTGCTGCAGCAGCACCACCACTCTGCAGTGCGGGAGGTACGGGGTGACATCCAAGGCATTACTCATGTCCTTCTGTCTGCAGATAAGTGATGATGGCAGTCCCTGGCAGCTCTCCCTGGCTGCAGCCCAGAAGGCCTGTGATGTCTGAGGGGGGGGGCTCTGTGCAAGTTCTCAGACTCTGAAATCTGACTTCTCTCTACCCAGCCTCCTCAGAGCTTCAGATGTTGTCTAAAAGGCCACACACAGCTGTGTCAGCATTAACAATTCCAAGCAAATTCTGGTCCTCCGATACCCCTGTGGTCTACCTCGGTGTGATCGGTGGCAATTCAGGTGGGCATTGTAGGGAACCTGAGATAGCTATACAAAACAATCTAGCTCAGTAGAGCTCTGCACAAATGCTTTTGCTAATTTCAGGGTAGGAGTAATGTAAATGTGAAACTCCACCAACAACTGTGAAAACCACTGGTCTCAATACCAGCCATCAGACTTCATTGCTGGGAGAGATCACTAGCCCTACAGCTAGCATCAGGGAGGAGGAAAATGAAGTTGATTCAGATATGTTATATTTCCCATGTGAGTCTGTGGGAGTTTAGCCTTTTACCATAACCTAAATTTTAAGAAAAACAACAACTTGTTTCCAGTTCAATAACAGAAGCATATGACATTTTATATTAGCCTGAGAAAAAAGGGAGGGCAGAGTTTGGCTTTTCTCTTCTTTGATGCTCCATATTTTTGAAATCCATGATATTTATGTGCTATGTTAAGCCATTTGAAGAGATGCTCTCAGTCAGGAGTAGGAAATAAATGAGAGTTGAAGATTACATTTGGAGAGTCATAAGGCCACATCTTATCAGACTTCTAAGTAATAAATATAGCACAGCTATGATCTGATCTTTCAAAGCTGTCATAAGATCTTTTGACATAGACAAAAATAGAAAAGACAAGCAAAATTCTCAAGTAAAGACTAATACAAATAACAGGATTTAATGACCTGACTTCCTTTAACAGCAACAAACAAGTAGATAAGGTCTTGTTTCAAGACACATTTCTATCCATAGATACTTCACCAGGAAGCTGGGCCACAAAGATCTGATTTTCACCTCTTAGACCTCACAAGATGATGGCTGAAGCAGATTTTAGTTGCCTTATTCTTTTTTGAGCACTGACTACGATCTCCTGCAAGATGCCAATGGAAGCCCAACCAATTTACAAAAACCAGAAATTTGACTGTGAGAAATTATAAACAGAAGTCATGGTGTAGGAGACTTGTGATAGGAAGTTAGGGATGACCAGCAGGATGAGAATAGAACTTCAGCAGCACCTTGAATTTGGAACCTGTATCCTGATTTTCTAAAGGTATTTTGTCTTTTTTTGGTGTTTTTTTGTTTGTTTGTTTTGTGTTTGTTTGGATTTTTTTAACAATACTCCAAAACAGAAGCAGCTATGCTAGCAAGAAGGGGAAAAGAATCAAAGAAATTTTTCAATGTTCCTTACTCTCCAATGTTTAATGGCATAATACAAGTCATATTTGTATTTCTGGGTCATTCAGTTCCCTATAAAATGGAGAAATCTCTTCATTTAAGTCCTGCATATTACAAGTAATTCTAGCTACCACAGACACGCTCCCCATTCTGCATGGTTCCCCTGCTGTAACTCCACATGAGTTATAGCCAAGAGTGCAACTACAGAAATCTAACTTTAGATCATTTGTTTCTGAAGCTGTGCTGCTGCCAGCAGAAATTCACTGAAAGAACAGCTTAAAAGGACATGTTTTTCCTAATACTATGTATTTTTATAATTTTATCGCTCATTGCCAAATGCAAGAGTTCAAGCTATTGTAGCTCTAGCAAGCTAATGGAGATGAGCCAATTCTTACCACTCAGAATCCTGGCTTTATTTCCACATTCCTGTCCACCCACTTGTTTTGTATTGTTCCATAAAACCACCTCATGCCTGGGCTATTTATTTTCAAATGTGTTACGTTACTCTCTAATTACAGTGAGAGAATAGATGGACTTACTACTTCTATGTGAAATATGCTAATTGTAGCATAACCTAAATAATTTTGGAAAAATTATCAGCTTTGAATAAAGAAAGCAATGAATGAAGGAGTAAAACACAACCATGAAGTAGTCATGATAACTCAGGAGTGTGAGTTAGGTGTTACAGAAAGCTTGAAAGTTTGGGAAAATTGGTTTCTGGCACTGTACAGAAACCCTCCCCCCCAAAAAAATAAAAACCCCTCCAGGCTGCTTGCTAATACATTTGAATGGAATGAATTTCTTTATATAGCTTGCAGCATACAAAACTTTGCAATGAGAGTCAAAAGTTGACAGAAGGGATGAGTCAGTGACTTAGGGAAGGAAAGAGGATTGGGCTCACATGGGGTGGCAGGAGTGACATAGCAGTCCTTTCCTGTCGAACGTGGCAGAAATGCAAAACAAAAGAGATTTTGAGTTTGTAAGCAAAGGGACACTCAGCGAGATAAGCCAATTTATCTGAGAGTGGAAAATCAACATGCATTAAAGCCCCAAATGGCTGTCCTCCTTCAGGCTTAAAGTGGTCCCAATGTGACTAAAGTGGTCCTTAATCCTTGGGGATTTAGTCCTTGATGAAAGAGTGCTCTGAATTGATTCAAAGGAATTTTGTAAGATAAATCTTTAACATTTTGGTTTCTCCCTTTCTTAAGTTATGTCAACAGACTTCATACTTTCCCTTGACTCACCATAATGTTGCTGATTTTCCCCATGAAACACAGCCTTAATTTGAAACACAGACATTTAGAGTGGCAGGACAGAACCAGTCTTGGGCAAATTGCAACCAAGCACCGTATTGGGAGCACTGGAGACTGACTATCATTCAGAAAACAGGTAAAACCAGAGCAAAAACATTAACTCAACTTGTCCTGAGATAAAAATTTCTAGGCAAAAGCCTGGATATAGCTGCCCTAGGCTGACAGCACACAAGCTACTGATCCCAGGGTAAAGCACATTTACTACGTAGGAACCACCTTTTGTTTTAGCTGTGGTAAAAATTTCCAGCCAGGGCAGATTTACGTTACTTCAAGAAATTGTGTCATGTCCTTGAGGGTGGAAAGGAGGGAGCAGGAGGTAGCTGGGATTCTCCGAAGGGATTTCGTAGCTCAGGGTCAGTCCATAGCTCAGGGGAGAAAGCACTTCCTCGTCTTGTGATACAAAACACACTGTGGTATTTACAGATGAGGAGAATTACACTCCTCCTAACTTCCCCCTGCAAAGCCATTTCTGCAAGGCCTAAGAAGATAAACCCAGAGGAAGGCAGGACATTCTGATCTCCAGGGCATATCCAGCTTTCAGCCTTGTGCACTCAGCTTCAAGAAAGGATGTCAGCACCAAATGTGTCAGCTTGTGCAGAGCAGCACCCGTCTGTTAGAGCCTGGGCATGGCTCAGGTTAATTTTACACAGCCCCAGCAACTGTTCCAGGCCAGTGACTTCTTATGAACAGCCAACAAATTAAAATTGGCATAATTAAAGGAGGAAAATCTCGATCCAATCTCAGCTCCTGAGGACACTGGCAGCAGGGAGCATGTGTGGATTATTCCTGACACTTGCACACCTTCTTTACTGGTTTTAAAATCTTCCATTGAGGAAGATACAAAAGCATTTATTTTCTAATGAGGAAAGCCAAAACTCTGATAAAAACCATACAGATTGCATCAGGCTTTGAGTCTTTTGACATGCTTACCTAATCTTGTAACATGCACTTACCTGCAGTTTGGGATTGTCTACAGTCCACTTCTGCTATCAGTCACAGCAAAGGTTTCTCCATCCTGACATCTGCATGAGCTGAAGCGTGGGAAGATATTTCCATCTCAGCTTCACTCATGCTGAAGAATTAGGTTCCAGGTCTGCAGGTCAGCTGTGCTGGCCTCCTCTAATAAATGTCCAAAAGAGTCCTTTTGAATCCAAGAGTGCTCTTGTATTCCTATATAATGGCTTCTAAATGAAAGATATTTTTGTGGCAAACACTGGGCAAATTTTGGTGGTGAAACAGGCCAGGTGAGTGAGGAGATCCAGCATAATCATGTCTCTGAATGACAGTAAATTGTTAAACACAGTTTAGAGTGCTGAGTTCAACAACCACTGTCTGCTCAGTCCTCAGCCAGATAGAGAGACCATCCAGGCCAAACACTGAAGAACAGGTTCATTACAGAGAGGGAAATACAACGTTGCTGATATTCCCAATGCACAGTGTGGCTTCTCAACCACAAATGCCAGACTGCGGGGGATGCTGTGGATCTTATCTCTCATGACGTAGGATGTCACTGGACCAATGTAATCATACAGGAATGGAAACTTCCTTCCATCATGCTATTGCCTGCTGGTGTGACAATCAGGCCCAGAGGGATGAGAAACATCAGGTAGGAAGCCAGATGTGTACATGTCTGTGTGTAAGACACATAAAAAAAGGAAAGAAAACTTGATTTTGATGAATTTTTCTGGTCTAGCAAAAGTGAGACAGAAATCCTTATTGATGTACTTATCATCCCAGGGGCTGAGGCATGTCAGAAGAGTCTCTAGAAAAGAGGAACTGACAGCATGGTCTTTCCCTCGGGAGTCATTGAGATATTAGCTGTTTCTGCATAAATAAAACAAAGTGGGCACAGCAGAGTGAAACTGCAGGAGATACAGATGAGGCTTGTGTTGCTGCAGCACTCCTTACACCCTTGCAACTAGGTTAAATCTACAGCCTCTGAAATCTGGTCAGCTGGCATTAGCAGTCAGCTTCTTTAAGATGCAGCTTTCTAATCCAGCTGTCATGGAGGTGCGCAATCTTACCTGCTCAAGGAGAGGGACAAGGGTGGAGAAGACAAATGAAAATGGGATGGGATGAAGGAGAATGAAGAAGGAACAGGCTGGCAGAAGAACAAGAAGTTTCAGGTACGAGCTAAAGCCAGTGAAGAAAATTGTGTTTCCTATGAGTCTTTTTCTTAGCAGAAGTAGGATAACAAATACCCATCTCTCACAAAAAAAAAAAAGAAATGGTAGCCCTGTTATGTAACAGAACACTTCAGCAAAAGTAAAAAGTAGGGTCATGTTTGTAGAGCTGGACTCTGAGTGAAAACTGGGCACTTCTAGCATCAGTACCAAAGTGCAAACATAGCTAGAATGGCTAATTGCCTTTTTTTTTTTTTTTTCAACAATAAGGTCTGATTTCAGATTTATTGGAGGAATCACTTTGATTTCTTGTTAATGCACTATTTACCAAACAACACAGGTTTTAGACAGCATATTCTTTACAGACTAAATACTTTTTTTTCCCCCTCCCCTGGCTTTTTCTGACCTTTAAGAAAACAGTTCACAGAGCAAGCAGAATTTGACCTTTGCTGCTTAATACACCTTGGAGTGTAGTCCACAGACACAGCCCTAGCTCTGCCCTTTTCATGGCACTCTGCCTAGGATGCAGCACAAAACTGCACTAAGGAGGGCTGAATCTGGGTCAGAATCTTGCAACAAACAGCTTCAAAAATAAATCATTTTTGTCTCATCTTTCTGATCATTCTTTAAGAAGCAAATATCTGGAACACTGGCACTAAGTCCTGGAGAGGACAGTGGTGAAGGTTAAGCAGAGTTATGTATATTCTAGACAATGGGTTTATGAGACATGGGGATGAAGACACTACTTTTTTTCAGACTGCCCCTTATACCTATGTCTAAACATGAATTACTGTTGTCTAGAGGAAAATGAGTTCCTTTAAGATAAATGTTACAGCCTGTGATCAGCAAGTTATTGCTCAGTGTTCAATTAGATTTTCAAGTTTATTTCTGCACTGCAAAACTCGCAGTATCACAGTCATATGATGCCAAAAAGCATTTCTCATCATTTGGCTAAAAGAAAGTTAAGTGTTCCCCAGTAAACAGCTTCATTACAAAGTCCACTGACAGTGCATTCAACACACAGGCCTTGCATTGTTTGAATTGTACCTCATACATAGTTAAATATCAGTATTGCTCATTTAGCCTCTCATTTTCCTCTGATTCTAATAAGGCAAGCATTAAAGTTGATTTATAGAACTGCTCTCACTCGGTATGAAATTTGGCGCAATATTCCTTCTCTCTCAGGACAGGAAGAGCTGGCATAACAACAGATTTCCAGCAATCAAACAGAAAGACTACAAACAGTCCTACTGCATTAGGCCTATCCCATGAGCTCCCTGAACAGTGTGTGGAGGTGCAAGCAGATCTGCTGACATTTTTCTAATGCAGCTTTTAGAAGAACGGAGTCTTGACTCAGCTTGATGACAAGAGAATGCAGCAAAATCAATAGCACTGCTCCTGGTGCTGGGTGAAACACTGGCTGTAACGACTTCAGAGCCTCCCTGGGCATTTCCACTGGCACTTGACACATGCTGCTCTGCTTTGGGACCCTGCACGGCCAGTTCCCTTTGAAAGGAGGGATCCTGCTCTGCTCAGGCTAGAAAAAGAAACAAATCAATACGCAGATCAATGTTCCCAGATAGCCGCTGCCTCTCCTCTCATGGAGGATTTTGGTCAGGAGCCAAAGATGCAAAGGTCTCTCTGCCTCAGGGTGTCACCCAAGGCTGAACACATCCTTTGGAAGGCCAGGGAGCACCACACATGGATTGTTAACAGGCAGGCTCCGCTGGTGAATCACCCGGGGAAGTGGTCAGTGCTCTTCCCTCAGAAACACTGCCTGGGTTTCTCAGCCGGCACCTGGCTGTGATGCCTCAGCTGCTGCTAAATGAGGAGAGGCACCCAGGCGAGTTTGTCAGCAGAAGCACTTGGCACTGATCCAGCGCACTGCTGGGGTAGCTCTTACCTCTTTGCTACCAATGCTAGCTCAGTAAGAATCAGCCTCAAAATCTTTACATCGTGCTCTATTGAGCAGCACAGGTGTACAAACTCTGTAGAATAAAAAAACAGAGAAGGCTAAAGCAGAAGAGAATACCACAAGCTCCCATTTCTTCTGCTGCTTTGGAGTACAGAAACATTGCTTCCTCTAGGAGTTTTTACTTGACTGCTTAACATCCTTTTAACCAGACCTTCTCCTAAGCATGAATTCAAGAATAGAGGAAGCTGAACAGAAATGAAAATACTGCTGTCAAAAATCCAGTACTGCACCTGGACTGTGAGGCACAAAAACCTATTTAAAACTTCATTTCCAGTTGAAATTAATCCTGTGCTTCAGATGTTCCTAGACCTTTACTTAACAGAGGATAGAAACTTTCTATATATTTACATATAATCAACATTTTGGTTATTACTGAACTGTAGGTCAATATTATTAAAAGGAAAATAAACAGAAAGTGGGTAGGGTAGTAATTTTCCCTACTCCGTATTTCCAAAAAACTTTAATCAGAAGGTGACACTACAAGACTATCAATTTCAGCAATGAAACATGCTTCCACAAGTTACTATTATTTTAACAGTTTGCAAATAAGGCTTAGCTCAATGAGCTATTTATTGTTACCAGTATTTTTACCAGTATTCTTTGCTCTGAAATTCCTCCAAAGAAAGAGGGATCATGGGTGTTCTTTTTCTTCTGTGTGGATTAGAGGCTTCATATCTTTATGGGCAATTAAGATACAAAGTTCAAAACCATATGAAAGATAACATAATTTGCTTGAGCATTTCAGCAAGTGTGGTTTCAACTGAATAATTCATAATTGTTTCAGTGTGTGTACGTGTGGTCCTGCTATGTATGTTCTACTTACTAATGAAGTAATTACATAATTAATAATATGAAGCTTCTCCATAGTTTTCGGTTGTTACCTCTTGGTTATTGCACAGAATGAGGCCACAGGCACATGGAAATGCTCAGCTGAAGAACTGATCAGAGTGAAAATTAGACCCCATTCCTGCAGCTGCTGCCTGTGGAGGCACAGCGCTTTGCTATTTTAACACTGCTTTTTGCTATAAGATTACCTCTTTTGAACTTTTATAGACGTTCAGCGGTACAAGTGCAAGATGAGGCAGTTTTTTGGAAGGAAAAACAGAGAGGATGGTGTAGACTGTATTCAAAAAAGCAGATTCTAGGGAGGGAAGCAAGCTATTAGTCACCTACAAGGCAGAATGCTGGTTAGGGCAAACACTCAATAGAATAGAGCCAATAATTTCCTAGTCCTGCTCTTATTCTTACTTTCATTTTCTTCAGCATCATCCTTTTATGTCTGGGTAAATTTTTGGTAGTCTTCTTCATTTCTCACTCTTTTCATGGGAATTATTCGATCCTTTTAAATTGCATTTGCTTTGCTCCTTCCAAAAGCTTACTGCTTTTCCTATGACTGTCTCCCTTCAGTAGCCTCTCCAGTAAACATCATCAGATCTGCCTCCATAAATTTTGTGTGAGCACTTCACCAATTTTCCTTTCCCTTGACTATCTCCAGTCCTTCTTTCCCAAGGAATAGGAGTCTTGCGGACTTTCTCCCATGAAGCCTCTTTACCTTCCCCTCAACCCCTTTCATGTTTCTCTTAACCCTTTCAACAACTGAATTTTAATTCCTCTGTTGCAGTGCCTGTGCATTTCTCCATCTAGGTGCTGGATACAGAGCACACCAACCACCTTCACAGTTTTTTCTTTCCTGTCCACACACTTGCCAAATGTGAGTTATGTAGTTGATTTTTCAGTGACTCGAGGAAACTTTGCCTTTTTTTGGTGACACTGCAGCTCAGTCAGGGATGCCAAAGCCCCTCCTAGTAAGTGCCAGCAAGGACAGATAAATGCATCCAGTGCCAGTAGGCCGCCAGACGGAGCAGCTCCTTGCATTGCACAGGCAGTTCTTCAGTGCCACAGGGTGTCTGTAGTGACCATTTCCACAATACAGCCTTTTGTATGTATATATATATATATGTGTGTGTGTGTTGGTGTTTAATGACCATTATTGCTGAAAACATTAGTAGAAATTTAGATGTGAGCAACAAGGTGAATCTTGCGTGCACTTCCACTTCCTACTGTTAATTGGCATAGTGTCCTTTCCCTTCCTTCCAGGACTTGCTGACTTCTTGTCCCCACTCTTCTCACTGTAATGAGCTGAAGAACAGGCTTGATTTACCTTAGCTTTATTTACTTTCCTATTTTCCTCTCAAATTTCTTTAAAATTCATTTTTCATCCCCTTTAGTATGACAGCAAGAGTGCCCAGCTCCATTACAGAAGTGGCTAGTGGCTCTGTTGAGATGTGGTGATGGCAAAAAAAGGCTTGAATGACTTGTCTAAGTGCCTGGGATACAAGTCTGCTTCATGTCAGCTGCTCCCAGGCCTAGGCACAGCAAAGGCAGGTCCTGCTGGATCTGCAGCACCTCAGCCATCACAGCTGCTGAGAGGCTCTCCTGTTTTCCAGAAACTCCCCGAGCACTCTTAGGTATGCCAAGGTTCATTTGGTCTCCGCAGCCAGGCAGGACCCGTTAGGGCATGGAAACAGTGCATTTGTCTTTCCTTTCCCAGGCCCTGGAGGTAGATGGAAGACTTGCATCACATGGTTATGGTCCTTTTCTGTCTGTCAAGTGTCTTACTTGTTTGTCTTGCTGCCCAAAGAGGCATATCTGGAAACATGTAATTGTTGTGAGACTGGGAAGGGACAACAAAACAGCCAGCTTTTGTGCTTTCCTGCAGGATTTGAGTTCAGACTCCTGTCCACTTCAGATTCATGAACCTTCTGTTTTTACCCTCTCTGCTTTGAAGATCATGGGCTCTGTCTGAATATAAATACCCTCTATTTTGCCCATTGTAGGCCCAAATTCTTTCCTCTCTCCCCCCCGCTTTTACATCAGTCTAGATTTATATTGTGCCTAACATTTATGTCTCATTTTTGTCACTGTAAAACAGAAGAGAATCAAGCCTTAAAATTGTAAACAAGAAATCCCCAGAGACACAATGTCATTCCTACCCACTTTGATTTTCTTTTCCTGTAAGTAAAAGGATGATTTGAAAAGCCTAATTGAAATTGATCTTGATTTTCTGAAACATTGAATGATGCTGTCCTAATCAAAATTATAGCAGCTATTATTTTAACAATCATCAGACTGAAGAGAAAAAAAATAAATGTCAAAACAGCTAAGAAATATTATCAATATTGGTTTGCTGGCTCAGGAAACAATATCAGTCTTGGAACTGCAGAGCAGTATATTCTTAGTTGGATAGGTGCCTTGCAGAAATCCAAGAAATCTATCCCGCTGTTCCCAGAAGGATAATGTCACAAGAGCTAAAGCTCAGTGTGGCAGCAGCAGTGGCAGCAACCTAGGAGAGGACTCACTGCAGGCTAGATACAAATAGGAGGTCCTCAAAAAACCCTGCCAGCTGTTAAGAAAGGACTGATAAGAATTATGTAGGTTTTACATATAGATGTGAGGATGGAGAAGAAGCAGAAGGAAAAAATCCGACCTCCCACTCTGAAAATTGAGTCTACTCTAAACAAAATTATAAGTCACAAAGAAACAAAATTTAGAATAAGTTTCTTTTTCTACTGTGAAGGAAAAAAAAGTCTAAAAGGCTGTGTTTTTAGAAAGGTATTGGGCAACAAAATTAGCTAGGAGACATGTCTGAGGTTTTAATTACATAGGAACATTAGTATACACTAAATAATGTGCAAAATGTCTTTTTTTAAATGAAAAAATAGTGCAGTAACCATTCTTCATATTATTTTAAGGAACATTGCTGTAAATCTTAAGTGCTTTTAGACCTGCTGCCCTAAACTAGCTGTCAATGCATGTTAGTTGAAATATTAAAAGAGTTGTTGTCATTCACTGAAACGTGTGCCAAAGTAGAGCTCGCCTTCCTGTAAATGATAACTTTTAATGCTGTTAATGAAGCCATGTTCTGCTAATGCATTCAATATTGTTCTTGGAGCAAGAATTGCAGCTTTCTGGACTTCAGTCTGTAGTTGTGGTGCCATCCTTTTTGATTTCAGAGCTGCTTCTAAGTTATAGAGTAGCCATTAAACTCAACTGCAATGACAGTTTTGAAAGGACAGTAATGCTGTATGCTGAAGATAATTCACAAAGCTTTTATTACGTGAGTGCTTAGAAACAGAGAAGCACTGTAATGTCTAAATCCCACAAAAGCTGACTGTTTTCTCCCTGAGCTTCAGACGCAAATCAAGAAAATGTGTCTGAATAGTAGGAAAGGAGATGCAAAAATGGGATTGCTGAAAGCATTGTCCTGGTTAGATGTCTTTATCCCACACCCTATTTATAAATTCTGAATTACTAGGAACCATTACTTAAAAAAAATCACATTGTGTCTGATGCAATTATTGAATTTATATTATTGAATCTATATGCTGCAGACTTTTAATTTCTTGTAATCTGTACGTAAACTGAAGCAGTGAGAGATTATAGAACATACATATATATATTTGAGATAATAATCAATGAGCAAACAAGTCAATCAATGAGTGCAAAACCAAACTCAAGACTTCATTCAAAGAAAATAGAGAAACCACAAGTTTTTCAGAAGAAACTTGACTGGTGGTGGTGGGACGTTCACAGTCCATTTGCTGTAGAAAAACTCCTTTTGAAATGGAATATTTAAAGTTGGATAAATGAAGGATGAAGAGGTGATCCCTCTAGGACATAAATCTGGGATTCCATGTATAGGATGTCTTTTTAACCAAAGTTGTTACTTCAGATATTAAATTAACTTTTCTTGCTGTATGAGACTCAAGGCAACAACAGCAAAACAGTCACTTATTTTTTTAATTACTGGGCTGCCTCTGCTACATCTTCCATAACATGGAATTCAAACACGGAATACAAACAACAACACTGGCCTTTGAGCTTTCCTGAGCCAAACTTTGAAGCTACAGAGAAATAATCCAGGAAAGGATGTGGAATCATAGAAGCAATCAATATTTAAAAACAAAAGCCCAAGTCTACATATATACATATATATATACACACTAGACTTGCAAGCCCCTATTGAGATGCTTTAATACAGTGGTATACACATGAAATTCCCCCAGATGGGGTTTTAATTTTGGTCATGGTGGCAGGGATATATAAAACTGAGGCAAATATGGAGAGAAAATCCTTTCTAGTGAAGTTTGGGTATAGAAGTCAAAATTTAGGCAGACACATGGCCACATTAATTTCTAGTTAACACCTGTGATTTTTTAAGACCTTGGTTTTCCGAAACTGACAAGAAATAAGCAGTTAAGTTCACACCTCTGGCATGCTTTGTACTTCCTAGCACTTGCATTTTCTGGGATTAGACATGTATTGGCAGATTCTCAGTCTCATATATGTATTAAAGCATAAGAGAAAAGCTGTAGCATTTCTGAACTCACCAAAGCCTATCTAATACTTACACATTGCTTGTAGCACTATGCAATTCCTACAAAGCTTGGCAAGACAGAAAACTTCCACCTACTTGCAAATTTTAAGCAGATGTATATTTGCTCACAGTTAGAAAGTTTGAAGCATATTATTTTACAATTTTAAGTGGATACCATTCCTGAGAGTAGTTAAAACTCTGCTTCTACTTATAAAATAAAATGCCTGCACCACTTAAAACTTGCAAAGAAACAGTTTCAGAGACAGTCACTACACTGTACAAACTCAGACTGGTTCCACCCACATTTGCTGGAAAATACAGGCTCAGGTAACAAAATAATAGACCTTTCTTTAAAAGGCCACTTCTTGAGAAGGGAGGAAGGCTCTTCCTCTGTGGCTGAAAAGAAACTGTAGGCATGGACAAGTCACAGGACCAAGAGAGAGTCTCAGCCATACGGAGTACATCCACAGCCATGGGAAAGAGCTCTACACAGCAGTCAGAGTTCACGAGCCACTCCCTTGCCTCTGCCACCCTCCATGCATGTGTGTGAGAGAAAGGCTCCAGTTAAACAAAAATAAAAGAAAAATTAACAACTAATTATGTTTGTGCAGGTACTGCCTTAAAAATAGCTTAAACCAAACATCATCTGGCTGAATGTTTCAGCAATCACTACAACCATTTATTTGATTCTCTGGAGACATGCAGCTGTAATAGCTGTAGACAGCAAAGGAAAGAACGATGTGTCACCAGAGGATCAAACATTTCAGAATTTCATTAGTGTTTGCTTATTCTAATATAAACTTCAAGTTAAAGATTTTTGTCATGCTACTATAAAGCTTTTGTTTAGACTGCTGCACCTGTGCTACTGAAAGTTAAGAAATCTGCCTCTGGAACCTTTTGATGTTGAGTGCTCTCATAAAACATACACTTGATATTTACTACTATTTTCAGTAAAGTTACAAGCTCTCTTATTACATTAGGTCCATAAATAAAGAGGAATTGAGCATATGATGTGCACCAATAAAGTGAACTTCTGCAGATAAAATAATAAGAAACACTTACCAAATAAATAGCCTGTATTTGAAGTCCCTCAGGGTCAACTTCAAGCAGTTAGACAAATAGGGGACAAAAAGGAAAGCCCTTGTAATTATGGTATTATATTCTTCAGTCATGAGGAAGGGACTGGCTGGGCCATTCAGAGACTCTCTAAATTAAAACCCCTTAGCTCTTTCAAAACAAATGAACAACTAAACAGCCCGGAAAACAAACAAAAAAACCCACATTCCCCCAAACTTAGAAGACCTTACAGAACATAAGGATCCAAACTCTTTCCGTAAAGCAAAGGAGTGATTCGGTTGCCCAAGAAAAGACTTGGAGAAATCTAAAGATGAGCTAAGGAGTCACTGTTCTTAGTGACCCTAAGATCCTGTGCTGTTCTCTAAAGTAAGAGACAGATTTTGTAACCCTAAGGTGAGAAAGAAATTGTTTGAAAATTTTAACAAAGTAGAAAGAAAACCACACCCACCTGGAAGATCAGTGGAGACTGCCCCCCTTTATGAAGAATTCAAACATGTTCGAGACCTGGTTACTGGAAGTTACTGCTGCAGCCATGACAGACATTAATGGTAATGGGCAGTGGGAAGGCCAAGATTTAAGATAAGTCTGGGTGGAAAAACACCTCTTGGCACACCACTGCAAACTGGAAACTCTCTTAGACTGAACCCCTCATCATAGTGCATGTAACAGTTTCTGTCTCTTCCTCCTTCCCCTTTTTTAGCCACAGTGGGAGGGGGACATGGTACCCTGAAAGGCTTCCCAGAGCTATAGCAAAAACACTTCAGCTGACAGACACCAAACTGTCGTGGGTGCGCAACTCATGATGGTGCTGTCTTTGGGTCATGGCGTGAAGCCCTTGGAGAGGACTATCCCAGCTCACTCAGGCAGTGGGAGAAGCTTTCAGCGTGACCTTTCCCTCCCCTGCTTTCCTGGCAACAGTACCAGGGCTATACACAACATTGACTTGACTGTATGAGAAAAATAAAACCAACTGCTTTAGCAAAGAAATAGTTTTCTTGAAATCTTAAGATGATAAAAAAAGGTTATTGGAAGACATTTTCTGAGAGAAAAACGTAAATTTGGCTAACCTGATCAGGCTGCACTATCTAGAAACTGAAAACCAGTGTTGAAGAGCCAGACAGGCAACGAGCCAGACAGATGGCACTGCAGTAGACGCAGATTCACGGTGCTGTGGGTCTTTTTATCTTCACTTCTGGAGACTTTCACGATGACTTGATTTTCAATTGCATTCTGAGTTGGCACAGAGCAGCTCAGAGAACTAGCTATCCTTAAAACAAAACATATTGGTAATGTAAATGTAATTTAGGCCAAGCTCCCATCAATACTTTTTATACATTCTGGCTAAAGAACAAAGGCTCTTTTTCATGCTGACTCTATTGCATGACTACTCTCTCCTATGCTAGAGCCCCTCTTGTTACCTCTTTATCTACTGTATATTCACCATATCTACTAAAGATTACTAACCTGTACTTTTCAGGTAAGGTCTGAAGTTGGAGCAAAATTTAAAGCTATGCCATCAACTGCAGTGTAACTCAAGCATGTTGTGTAAGTGGGGACATTAGGCTGTGGCATTACTGAAGAGTCAGAGCTCACAGCCCCGCAAAACATTATTTGGTATGTGCACTGAGTAAACATCACACCATTTCTCAGCTGGGTGATTTGCTAATGTGGAATATATATCAGTAAAATCAGTGGAAGCGAAGTGCAGACTACTGGAGCCAGGTAGCTTCAATTGGATGACTTCAATCAGCTGAAGCAAAATTAAAGGCACCCAGCCAGAGGTATACTCACTGAACAGACACACATACGCCACCCACCCCTTCTAAATGTTCAACTGAAGATGGACAAGTTTGGTTTTTGCTGCTTCTGAGTTTCCACTGCCTTTCATTTCTTACTGCAATACCTAGCTCAATAGGTGAAAGCACAGGTAAGTCTTTGTCCCTGCAGAACATATAATATGCCACCCTGTACTAACTTTGCTTAATTTCTGTCATCTTGATTTCTATCCTATGATCCTGTTCATCTGTAGAAGATTACCCTATGTTTTTGATAGATTTTCTGATGTGGAAGTACCTTTCAATTGCAATTGCATCTCTCTGTGGGGAGATTTTTCTGATGTGTCATTGGATGGTGGTACAGAGAGAGAGAGATGTCCTCTTGCTGAAAATTCAGCGTGACAGCCAACACATATACGAGCTAAATTTTTAATGTCTGATCAGACTGCTCTGGTAGAGTTAGGCACTGCAAAATAAACTTAACTTGTAAGTTAATACACACTGACCATGAATTGACAGGAAGAAAGGCAACATGGTCTTTTGAAGAATTGCAAAGGCTTCATAGTCAGGCATGCACTAGAAAATCCATACCTACAGTTAAATAGGTACCACTGATATCCTCATGAGAAATAACCCAGCTAAGTAAAATTCTGACTCAAACTCACAAATACTAGTTTTACTAGGACCTTGAATAGTAACAATGCCAGATTTAGCTACACAAGTATTACAAAACATCATAGTTTTCAGAGTAATCTTAGACTATCACAAAACACCATCCACAAAACAGTGTTAGAAACGGATTTAAAGTGCATTTTTGCTACAAAGGTCACCATGTCCTGCCTAACTGCTAGTGGAGAAACTGTATCACAACCCGTATATCCAGTTCAAGCTTAATACTTCAACTGATGACTTCAAAGTAAGCTCCACAGTAGGAACAAAGTCAGTGTATGCATTAGGGATTGCCACCTTTAAAATTCTTTTGAGTAGTCAGAAAGAAATATTTTGCTTTCTAACTGAATCTTTTACTGTTTGAATAGGCTATTTCAAACTCAAGTTGGCCTGATGAAATATAAAACACGAGTCAGCTCAAGACTTCAGAATAACCTTAACTTATTGCAGAAACATCAATGCATTCAGCTGTACTAATCATCCTTAGTGCCGAGCAGTTGCATTAAAACCGCTTCCTGTACAAATGAAATTCGTTTTCAAACTGTCCGAGGTTTGTTTTTCATTACCTACCATCAAGTGCGCGCCACGAGTCTTCTGCAGCTTTTTAGCACACTGGCCCCCTCTCCTGTCCATGGGGTGTAAGCAAGAACCTGATCAGATGCTGTCACTTAAAGACGTTTCTCCGCCCTTCCATGATTGCTTTTTGGATAGCAGGTGTCTGAGGCTCCCAAGAAAAGACGATTTCTTAGGTACCCAGGTGAAATAGAATCCTTTTCAGTGAATTAGGGGGAAAAAAAAACAAAAACAACGTGAAAAGATTTTTCAAGTCTTGGAAAATTTTTTAAAGCCCACAGAGTTAACAGATGTGTAAATGAAAAGTTTATAATGGAAAAATAAATTACAAGAAGCTGCCTGCAGTTCAGACAGTATAAAAGAAATCTAAATTTTAATAGTAACTCACAAAATGAAGATGAGAAAGACCTGATGGGCAAGCTAACAAGTGACAATTTGTACGTGAGAATTACAATCATTCACTATGGTAAGGGTATGTAGATTTGAAAATATGGTACCTTTCCTTCAAATATACTACTGGAAGGACTCCAGATCTAAAACCTAATATTCAACCAGGGATGGGATTGTTCCTCTGTACTCAGCACTGGTGAGGCCACACCTCAAGTGCTGTGTCCTGTTCTGGGCCCCTCACTACAAGAAAGATACTGAGTTGCTGCAGCGAGTCCAGAGAAGGGCAACAGAGCTGGTGAAGGGTCTGGAGAGTAAGTTCTATCAGAAAAAGCTGAGGGAGCTGGGGTTGTTTAGCCTGGAGGAGGCTCAGGGATGACCTTATCATTCTACAACCACCTGAAAGGAGGTTGTAGCCTGGTAGGGGTCAGTCTCTTCTCCCAAGCAACTAGTGACTGGAGGAGAGGACACAGCCTCAAGCTGTGCCAGGGGAGGTTCAGGGTCGGCATCAAGAATAATTTCTTCATGGATAGGGTTGTTAAGCATTGGAATGGACTGTCCAGGGAGGTGGTGGACTCATCGTCCCTGGAGGTGTTCAAGAAACAGATGAACGTTGTTTGCCCTTAGTGCCATTGTCTAGTTGGCAAGGTGGTGATTGGTCAGAGGTTGGACTCGATACTGCAGGTCTTTTCCAACCTAAATGATTCTGTGATCAATAGCAAATAAACTGACAGAATAACTGGAAATAAAATTACAGAGTCCTATACGAAACATGGCAAGGTATGGAGAAATCTGATTTCCTTTCCTTTCTGTTCTCCAAACAACAAATCATGAATGGAAGGAGAAATATGAGATGCTTTCAGGGAAAGGCTGGTTACAGTCAGCCTAGGCACATTCCTGCAATAAAGCCTAGGTAAGCAAGAGCACCAGATTCTTGAGGGCACTGGTGACACCAGTAATACTTTCACAATTCAGTGTATGTGGTGTGTCTTTTCTACTTGTCTAGAAGCACTGTATGTCAGGGAATGCTCACATCATCATGCTGCATTTCATACTGAAAAAAAAACACAACCCTGAGGCATAGCGCAGGTAAAAGCTACATAAAACTACCTGCTTTAGTTAGGTCTATTAAAATTTTTGAATTAAAGAAGATCAATAAGAGGCATTGCCCCATAAATAAGAACATTCAAAAGAAATTGTCACCAGACACTCATGAGTGAATGGGACCATCAGCAGTGAATTTCTGCAGATTATTGTAAGGGTGAGAATACTAATCGGTGTTTCCAGTAACAGCTTTTTATTTGAATGCTTGTGACCAATAGACTGTCAGTGTGGTAAGACAGGGACAGCACAGCCTTACACACAAAAGTACACTTTAACACATGAAGGAAAGAGAAGATGCACTTGGAGAGTGGGTGATTCTGAAAGGAACAAGGCATGGGCTTACATTGCATAAGCAAGCTGCATTGAACAGCTTTAATGCGATGTAAAACCAGCAGAGTAATGACTTCTCATCTCTACTGCCAGGTTTATTTTTATCCAAGACTGTTTAAAATAAAATGCATAAATAACCTGAAAGAACACACCTCCTCTGCTCCAAGGGATGTGTTTTGAACACTATGCTATAGTTAGTTCCTCCTTTGCTGATTTTCTTTCTGGCTCTCCTTTTGCATAATGACAGCTCCGATAGAGGCATTGAGCACTTTCTTCCCAGCACACATGTGGTGGTTAAGGCAGCCTTCTGGAAACTTGGGGATGTGAATCTATATCATGTCACAGAAGCAATCATCATCCATGTCTCTTACGTCCTGTGAGACCTCTAATCAGAAACTAATCATTCAAAAGGTGACCAGCATATTTTCTTTATTTCAGATCAAAAGAACAATCCTGGACAAAAGTCATGCAAGTACTTACATGCAAGCTCTGAATCAGGAACAGATAGTGACAACTACGTGGAGCCCGGACTCAGCCACTGCAGCACGGGGAAGGGATGGGATGTCACATCCTTTCCAAGGGTTAAGATTTCCTACTGCTAGCTCTAGGCTGCTCACCTCCCAGAATAACCTAGCTTTCAGAACATCAGTTTGAAATAGCTCAATTCATCCTGTACGTTGTGAAACAGAGACTTCTGTTGACTTTGGCCCTGGAATAGTTTTTAGGATGTGTTTTGGATAAAGGCAAATGACAAGGCTTACTGCAGAGGTATATGTGTGCACTTCAATGGCCTTTGACATATATGAGAAATTAAGAGTATTTAATTCTTACCTATTAGCTGTTTTTGTTCTTCCCTGTAAGAGAAGCGTAACATATCACATTTCTTTTGGATCACGGATACTGTATTTTATACTGAAGAAAGCAAAGTACTACATAATCCTATGCAAGACTATATCAAAATGAACAGATCTTCAACTGAAACAATTACCTAAAACTGGACAGGCAGCAACAAATGGAACTTTCCCGAGTTAAGCTGTCTGTAGAGTTGTTACACTTGAATTATTAAGACTATAAATAAATGAGCTTCCACGTCGCTAAATTTCAATGGGATGCACAAGTAATAGATTTTATAATTATAGAAGTATCCTGAAGTCATACTGTGAAAAGGTGTACTTTTGGATTTTACCTTTTTTACATTCATTCTTGACAAGCTTCATTCCTTAGCATAACTACATGTGAAAATATCACAAGATCAGTTTTAAAGGCATGCCCCATCAAAGCTGTAAGCTAGTAGCCAAGAGCCATTTTTACGAGATGGTGCAACGTTTGGCAATGGTGCCTTGATTCCCTAATTTGGAACTGTAAAGGAACAACTGAAATGCCAAGTGTCTAGCCTGATACCACTGCCAAAAACATTGAACTTGGTACTTCACAAAAAAATGGCAAATCCACTCCTCCTACTCTATAATATAAACTAGAAATCAAAGAAGTAAAGCTTGATTACACAACTGATCCAGAAACCTCCTTCCCACCCTGCAGAGAACCCACCCAGGCCCTTGCATTAAGACTTATCTCAAGAAGTAGTAATCTAATCTTCTTCTGTTTCACTGTCCTTTGCTTAGCTGTTAGTAGAAACACTGTAGTACTTTTTATCCAGTGGCTGTTAGTTACATACAACAAATCTTTTAAGCCCTTGCTGTCTAGGATTGTATACACAGAAAGATGAAATTTTAAAGAACAGTCTTTCCCCCAAAATGTAAACAAGGACACACAGTCTAGAATTAAAGGATTAAATTTTCTCCATCCTCAGTGGCCTGTACAAGCAGCACTTTTCTTTTACGAAAGTCTCTGAGGTACAGACAGATAGCACCAGCCAAGTTAAATTGTGTCCCCTGCTTATTCTGGACAAAGCATCACTCTGCCTCCTCCTTAAGTTTTTCTGAGGACAGGCAGCTTACTTCATGTTAGTTGCTGCCTGTGCAGAATTAAATGGCACCTTACTGAAAAATCCTCTTCCCTAACTGATCTGGAGAAGAAACAAGTTGTAGAGAAGTGCAGCTTGGAATTCATGACATCTTTTTTCATCTCGTAACAGTGCCGACAGAATAGTGTCACAACTCCTTCCATGCAGTCCACCATAATCACTCTAGAAGACTGCAGAGCTGGGTATGGTTACATTCTGTATCTACAACTGCTCTATCAGGATTTTGGCACAGAGAAAATTAAGCTCTGCGTAGCCATAAAGGTTCTATGATAAAACATCACTTCTGAAAATTGGAGCAGTAATAACTACAGCTTGAAGCTCTTTCTTAACAAGCTTTAAGTAAAAGAAGCTGCATTTGGTTAATACTACCTGCCTTCATAATTGCAAGAAATGCTGCTTGCATGTTAGTTTGGAAAGAAAAAAAGAATCACAACACATATGGTAGCAACCATAGAAACCACTGTTAGCAATCTTGGGGTTTTTTCAGGTTTAATTCTGAGTAACAGCCCTTTGCAGCTCAGGTACTAAGCACACTGTTCTACTTGATACAACCCAACTCAGCCCTTCATACAGCATAGCTACAGCTTTTGAGCTGCTTTGAGTTACTGCCCATTCTCCTTGGGAATCACAGCAAAAATGCTGCTAAGGAAGCATATGGGTAAAAGAGCTTTGCTGGCTCTACTCCAAAATACTTTCTAACTCTGCCACACTTTTAAGTACTTTCCCCACTATCTCAATTAGCATTTACTTTTTTTTCCATGTGGAGCATTTGTTTATCTATGTGTTTATCTGTCTTCTAATGATGTAAAACTGGGCACCCACCATTTTCCACTTAATTTCAGACACATCCAGCAAAAAATCTTTAATTTTTTTAATTAACAGTATTAATTGCTCTAAGTTATGCTTTACTGTTGGTACACAGTAAATACATTCTTCTGAACAACTTAACATGAAAAAAATGCAGTTAAAACATCAAAAATACTGCTTTACAATGTGCAAAACAGAACCTTCGGAAGTAATGACAGGCTATAGCCAGGCACAGAGGAAGACCACTCATTTTTGCTTTGATTTTTCCTCAGTCTACCAGCACATTCGTTCCTGTACCCTTTCATCAGAAATTGTAACAGAAGATTTTGGGTGAACACTTCTGCTGAATTAAGAAGATTAAATAACTCTCAGCTTGGTCTTTAGCACCTTTATTTCCAGAACTGGATATTTTTCTGTTCTATTCATTACACTAAGAATGGTTGTTTTCAGAAGATTTACTGAACGAAGTGCTTCAGTAACACTTCAAAATTGAAGATGTTTCTGAAGGGGAGTCTATGGGTCCATGCAGTGCCAAAGGCTGGACAAATCAGGTAACATGCTTCCCCTAAATAAAAGACAAGTGGCTAGGCACAACTGCCATTTCATAAATACTTAAATCAGATGAAGTATATTCTTATCACAAGCTTTAGACAGATGAATATATACTGCAACACCTAGCACTAATTAAATTTAGAAAAATATTATCTTAGGATTGTTTTAAAGTCCTTGTTGTTTTGTTGGTGGGTTGTTTTTTTGGGTTATTTTTTAAGTCTTTAATGTAACAAAAGATGGATGGTGGAAGATGCCAAAACCCACCCTGCTTTTGACTCTGAGAAGCTGGACTGTCAAAGCTATTATGCTGCTGACAATTACTTATTTGATTATTTATATATATATATATTTCGAACAATGAAGAGGCAGGAACTGCTTATTCTTTCTTCTTTTTTTTTTTTTTTTTAATTGGTATGATCAAGAATGACTGAACATTGTAGCCATTTAAACCAACGCAATCACAGAGTTTCTGTTAAGTTAATGGCTGCCAAACAAGTGTGCACTCCAGTGACCCACTGTGAGCAAAGTTATCTGATGGGCGAAACAGATTTTAAGGTTAGACACAGAACATGTAAAAATAGAAAGTTTAAAAACCATCACAGACATTTCCATTGCCATCTCCTTTCTGAAATAAATAAGGCAGCAGTTAACTTTTACTTTGAAGTGGCATCTTTGAGGTATGCTATTAAGTCTGCCCTCTCAGACTTCTTCTTAATACCCGCAAAAATCATCTTTGTTCCTGGGATATACTTCTTTGGATTTTCCAAATACTCCATCAGAGTATCCTCACCCCAGGTAATACCTAGAAAAGGAAAAAGATGTAGTTTATGACTTTAAAATAATATGGAGAACAAGAATATAAACATGTTTATTTTATTTTTTAGCAGACTTCAGTACTTCTAGAACTATCACTAAAACCTGAATATTTTTGCCCCTTAACTCAAAAGCGCAGCTTTAAGTTTACCTTTGTTCTTATTAGCATCCGTGTAAGAGAAGCCCGCAGCTTGTCCAGTCTTGCGTCCAAACAGCCCGTGTAAGTTGGGTCCAGTCTTATGCTTGCCTCCCTTTTCGACTGTGTGGCACTGGGAACATTTCTGGACAAAGATCTTCTTGCCCTTCTCGATGTCTCCCATTTCCACTACTAGACCAAGAACACACACAGAGGTCAGCATTGCAATTTCAAGGTCATCCACTAAACAGAAACTTTAGAAGTGCCTCGTTGGTTTTGAAAACCAACATCTGTGGCCCTCGGGCCCGGGAATTCTCCAGCACACTGTGTATCCACAAGCTATAGCTCCTGGGCTTGGAAATCAGAATAGCACTATGTATAAAACATCAAGGCGATAAACGCGCTCCAAGAGCAGGAAAAGCCTTCCCTCAGACAAAGTGATTGCCCCACAGCATTTAAGGGTAGAGCGATAACTTTTGTAGAGCAAATTAAACGTAACACTATAAAGAGTTAAGGCTTCCTGGTCGCGAACAACCCCGCGTAAACGCACAGGACGCCGCTCGCAGGCTTTTCCTCTGCAGCCGGCAAAGCGCACTAGCACGGCCCCGCGGCAGGACGGGAGGGCGCCGGGCTGCCCCGCAGCGCCCAAGGGCGCGCACACTGCTCGGCTCCTGTGGCGGGCCTGACCTTGGGCCTCTCCTTCGGGCCACCCCGCGCGGTGGGGCCGCCCGGCCCCGCGGTGACCTTCCCCTGCGGCCCGCCCGCCGCCTCAGGACGCGACCCTGGCGAGCGCGGGAACAGCACTCGGAACATCGGGAACACCGCCCGCTCACCGCCCGGCCCTCCCCACCGGACCGGGCCCACGCGCGGCCCGGCTGTCCCGGCCGGCCACCACACCTGCCTGCGCCCTCAGACCCAGGAACCACGCTCCGGCACCACCCGCTCCGTCTGCGCCCAAGGACACGGCGTACCCCGCCCTATGAAACCCGGCGCCGCCGCAACCAACCTATGAGGCGCCGGGGGCCCGCCCCCTCGGAGTGGCAACCAATCAGCTGTCTGGGACGCAGTGCTCTGATTGGTTGCGGTGCTGTCCGTCAGGGAACTCGTCACGGCGCCGGCGGAGAGCGGGGTGAGTTGCGGCGGGCGGGCCCCCGCACTTCCTTCCCGCCCCGCCGCGCTGCCGGCGGAATGGCGTCACACGGCGCTCGGATGCGGATGGCGGGCGCGGGAAACAAGCTGCGGGCGCATGCGCACAGCGGGAGTCGAAGCAGGGGTCGCGCGGCACCCTCAGCAGCGCGCGGTCCGCGAGGGCGGGGCGAGCGGGGGGCACCGGAGTCAGGGAATGGATTCTGTTGGGAAAGACCTCCCGTGTTAAGTCCAACCTAGCAGCGAACACCACCCTGTCAGTTAGACCTCGGTACTGAGTGCCACGTCCAGTCTTTCACCTCCGGGGACGGTGGCTCCAGCACCTCCGGGGGCAGTATGTTCCGATGTCTAATCGCCCTTTCTGTGAAGAAATTCCTCCTAATGTCCAGCTTAGACCTCCTCCGGAGCAGCTTGGGACTGTGTCCTGTCGCACAGGGGAAGGGGCCGACCTGTCTACACTCTCGGGTGTTTGCAGAGTGACAAGGTGACCCCTGAGCCTTCTCCCCTCCGGGCTGAACACCCCCAGCTCCCTCCTGGCACCTGTGCTCGGGACCCTTCACCAGCTTGTCCATGAGTTTTAAAAGCCTCTCCGAGGGAGCCAAGGGACTAACGACGTGGAAGTGCGGCAGGAGGCCAGAGCCAGGCGAAGGCCCCGTTCCGACCGTGTGCCGCCGCCTAGGCCCGGGGGGCAGCAGGGCGCATCCGCCCTCCCGTGGGGCGTGCCGAAATCACACCGTCCCGACTAAGGGGGGAGTGCTGCACAAGGGATCACCCCCTGAAAGGAGGGCGGTGTCCTGGACATCAACCCAGCAGCCTGGGCAGTGTGCTGGTGCTCGAAGAGGATGTGTTGATATTCACACGTCGTGGGCTTCCAAGCAGAATTTAGAAAGTGAATTCCAGGCATGACTGCCATCTCACTCTCCTTGAGAAGGAGGAGCAAGAGCTCTTAGAAAAGCCCGGTGTAATAATGTCCAGTGTTCAGAAGAGGTGAACTGTTTGGCTTAACTATAGACATTTGAACAGTGAGAATTTTCCCCTGTCTGGCATTTGAAACACTTTTTTTCTGCATGTGCTTTTCTGCTGTGCTGGAACTGGTCTAAGTGTGCTCCTTAATTGCCCATGGAGCAGTTCTCATCTGAAGTGCCAGCATGAAGCAGAAAGGAGTGAGGACAGTAAAAATACATCAAAGGTTCCTCTGATGGCAGCATTTTGCAGCTAATTCATAAGAATATTTAGAAATCACTCCATAGTTCAGACAGTGCATTGCCTTGCAATGCTTATGGTGTCTAGAGCATGAGACAGGATTTGTGAAGTTCCTAGCACTTCATCACAAGGTATATACATGTTCCTAAACTTTTAACAATCAACACTGTGATCTTCTTGACAGTTCACTGGCCACAATAAAACTGTTTTGCTTATGATATACAGATAAATTCACGTACTTCATGAAGAGTGAGGTAATACGTGTAACGAAACAAGTAAGTTGGCACCTTGAATTCTCCTGTTGTTCGCCTACTCAAACCATGTCAAACTCCTAGCTTTATGAGGTTGACTGGTAAGATACTAGTTTAAAAACTAAAGGCATTCTCTGTTTCTTTTATTTGCCATTTGGTTTTGAACCTTCATGGTGCTTCTCTTTTGTTTTTAGACTTTTTACCATGATTGTAAGGACTGAATTTTTTTTAGTAAGGTTTCTGTGTCTATGATGAGTCCAGGAGCCAGTATGTAACTTAATATAGCAAGACTTGTGTTAAAACCCCTGGTTTCTCATATCTTTAAAGGAGGAAGGAGTTGAAAACACCCTTTAAGCTGCTCTAAGAAATTACAACAGCGTAAATTCTTAAGCTTCTTTAAGTACTTGATGTGGACTGATGCCCAAGTGACATCTGTTCAAAGGTTCTCCTTTATTCACAGAATGTAGACTTCAAACATCTATAGCTCTCTTCATTTCTGTTGCATTTTGCCTTTTGAATATTTCCATGCTGAGCATTGCATGTTGTGCTTCATAGTTAACCCTTCTGATACATGTGGAGGGACATTAAAGCAAAAACTTTAAAAGTTGATTTTTTTTTTTCAGTAAGCTATTTTTGAAAACTGCAACTTAATTCAGGATAACCAAATTGTTTTTTTTTTAAACTTTTGAAATAAGGAAATAATACGCTCGGGAAAAATATTGAACCTATATGGTTTTCAGTGCTGAAGATTAGTATACTAAAATCGGTCTATAAAAGGATCTGTTATCTTCTGAGCTTTACACCTGGCCACGCAGATGTCTGCAATGTGACTGACTGCTAGCACTCGTAATAGATTTTCCTGAAGGTGGAAATGATACAAACAGAGTATTTGTGGGTTTGCCTACTGTATTGTTAGTGGAACCAGACGTTCTGCCTGATACAGAAAGATACAAGTTTAGGAAATGTGCTTTCACCAGTAAAAAGAGGTATCTTGAATGGAGAGGATTTGTCTTACCCATTTAGACCAGTTTCAGCATTACTAGTGGAGCAACACAGTGCTAAGAACTGGTCTGTAAGTAAAGTAGAAGGTGCAGGAAGTTCAAAGTGTGCAGTGTTTACTTTTTAAATGTTCTGTGGTAGGACTAATAGTGAAATTTTATTTCTCTCTGCTAAATATGGCATCTGTAGTGTATATGTGAGTCCCACACATGACATACGACTTCTTCAGTAGGACAGAATATGTTGTGGGACTTCCAGAAGCAACACTGAAGTCAAAGTCAAGGCTTTTCTGGCTTTGTGGGTTCGAATTGCTGGAGTAAACTAAAATGACTCAGGGTGCATTTTCAGTGCTCTATACTTTTCTACATATATTAACATCCATTAGACTGTTTGCCTTGATGTGGTTTGCCTAGAAGGCTCATATTTTAGTGTGTCAGTTATTCACTGTGGTTACACCTGAAGCACCTTTGCCTTTTACTAGCTCAGGTCATTACACCCTGGAACAGTAGTTATTTTGCAATCAGAATTCTGACTGTAATTCTGTGTAATTCTGTCCCAAAGGAAGGAAAAATAAAGTAAATGTATGAAGTCCAATAGTAAAGGAAACATGTCCAAAGAGCCATCCATCTCTCTTTAAGAGGTACACTGCCAATAAAAAAAGACAGAGGGCCTTGCATTATGAGCCTAGACAGCAACTCAAAAGAACGTGATTTTTTTTCTCAGTTTCATGATAAACTTCCTGTTTGGTCTTTGACAACTACTTTAGGATCCATTTGTTGTGTTGAAGTCATCAGAAATGAGGTGCCTGAGTATCTTTGCCTCTTCATCCTCCTGCCATGTGGAAGTGGACCAAGCCTGAGCTGCTGCCAGTTGTCAGTGAACTGTGCCAGCATTGGGGAGTCTGTGATTTGTGCTGCAGTCACAGTCATGTGAAATGGTTTTAAGAAAGAGCTTGAGTTTTGACCTGGGTCATAAATCTTATCACAGAAAACTACTGACTAATTTGCACTGTTCTGAACTGTTCAGAAGACCCGCTTGCCTTTTGGTTTTTGTGTGTGTGTGTGTTTTCCTTTAGTGTTTGCCTTTGCAATTGTTTGGGAAAAAGATGTATCTTTCCGTAGTTTTTTCAAAGCCTTGTTTATCAACATGAGTGATTTGGGGCTGGGTTTGAAAAATCCCAGCTAGGATCCTTCAAGAGTATTCCATGGCAAACATGTTTTGAGAGTTACTTTTCAACACTGTTATGATGCAAATCCTGTCATTTGGAATATACTGATGGCTTTATGTTTATTATGTCTTTTACTGGACTTTTGGATGGAAGACAGGAACCTGATCACGGAAACAGGTGAGAAAAAAAGTTGAAAAACATTAGAGGCTGAAAAGGGGAAAAAAGTGCCTGATGAATGGTGTGCCTCTAATCCTTGCGGCTTGTATTTTATACAGTCTAAGACAGAGAAGGCAAATGTGCTACTGCCTTGAATGGCTACAAGGGCAGCTCTGAGACACTGCATTTGCTAAGAGTCACTATGGATTAGGCTCCTTCTTAGGAAAAAACAAAGTTTGGGCATAACATACTTTTGTGTAATATTTTATCAAAAAAGTTTTCGTTTTATTTTAAGCACTGTTTTTAGTAATTTCTTGTAGCAGTATATTTATGCATTGTGTAGTTGTCTTGGACAACATTGAGATTTTTATTCTTTTTTTTGAAATGACAAGTGTTACATTGACTAAGGTAAAAGCTATTCTCAAATTAAAAAGAACTGCTGTTGTATTGTCCCATACCTGTGTTATAAAGACAAAATATTCAGGAGTGGAACATAGAAATATTTTTTGCAGCCAAGGGTATGGAGTGGTGGTTGAAGGATTTGATCTTAGCAAATGAAGGCAGAACTTAGTATTCTTTCTGTTTCTGTTGTTCCTGTAGTTTTGGAGAGTGAGTTTTGTAGGGCTGTGAATGCAACTAGTTGGCACTAAGAGTCATAAGAATGTTCTTTGAGTGCCGAGTAACAAGAATTACCCGGCCAGGATGTTGTAGATCTCAGTTAGACACAGGGTGAGGCAATATTGCTCACCATGGCAGTAGGCTGTTAAAAAAATACTGAGTGACAGAGGTAGAGACAGCAGTCAATCCAGCCAGAATACACAGCAGAGTGGGCAGCTGGGAGATTGCCAGACTATTTCATTGCTGTGTCAGTTGCACAACCATTACAATGCCATGGCTTACCAAGTAATAAACTTACTGATGAGTTTAACAGGTGTGAAAATAGTAAAGTACTTTGACTGTTCTTTGATGCTGTGGTTTTATGTCTCAGCCACAGACATTTATTCAGCAGCCAGTTATTTCACGATGAAGTGTCTCCAAGACTGCTTTAGGTAGGGGTCTGTCATTCCCAGCGTCTGTTCTGTGGGGAGCTGAGTAGATTAAGATGATCCTGGGTTCAGAGTCACTCTTTGTTAACTTAAAACAGACACAGAGCTCAAGTTGAGAACATTGATTCAATGACTGTCTTTTCTCTGTCGAGATGGAGGATTACTCTGCTCAAGCACTCGTCCTAGTAGCTATGTGTAGACTGATAGATGTCTAGTAGTCTATAGACTCACAGATAAGTGTAATGAGGCCTTTGACCTCAGTATAGGAAATGCAGAATACAACTTGTCTGCAATTAGTTCATGGCATGAGACAAGTAACACAACAGATGCATCTTGTTTGGATGAGTACAGAGGAATAGTGAGTACAAAACATAAATACATGAAGTTGGGTAATTTGCAGTCAAGTATGGAATAGCAAGAAAGGACTTCTGAGTGCAAGACTTGTCATAGGATGGGACTGCATCAACTTTTGTTTTACTACCAGAAAAATCATCCTGAATCCTCACAAACCAGTTCCTATAGTGAAAGCAGGCTAAAGAGATAAGTGATTCAATATAGTAAATAAAAAGAAAAAAAAAGAAAAAGAAAAAGAGAGCTCTTTTTTTGGCTCAAGGACAATGTTAATTAAGTTAACCAGTTAACCCACAAGGACATTCACATTTGAAAGATTCAGGACCCATCAATTTTTCAGAAGTTCATCTTTTCTTTAAAACATAATTTTTAAATTTTTTTTAAAGAACTTTAAGGATTCAGGAATTGAAAGACAAATGAAAGGGTATTCTTTTATTAAGTCCATTATGTTTTTAACTGTAAAGCTAGTCTTATGCTATTGTGCAGTGTCCCACAGTTTACTGGAAAACTTAAAATAATAGAAGTATAATAAATGCCCTTGTACATTGTCTAAGAGTTTGATTCCATCTGACAAAAAACATGCTACAATAACAGGAATTTCTACTGGCCTCAATTTCTACTTTTAGGTGGCAAGTAATTGGTCAAAACTACTGTATTTTCCATTTTCTTTGTAATGAACTGAACAGTTGGAAGAATTTCAGCCATATCCTCTTTGCAGGGGATGACAATTCTTTACCTTGATAACACATTTCCCTTGTGTCTGTAGGAGCTGAAGATTGCTGTCCTCTCACTTACATGATCAGTTGGGATGTTATCTTCTGAATAATCCAAGCTATAGAGTCAAAAGTACCTCTGCAACAGCTTAAATTTAGATATTGTGAAATTAGCCTCCAAAGCATCCACTTAGCCCCGAGAAAAGCGTCAAGACTCTTTTTTGTAAGGAGATTTGTATGGTTGGGTTTCCTTATATAATGATGATATGCTAATGTAATGTAATCTACTAAAGTCTACGCAGTTCTTGTATGTAAGGTATAGGCCAGACAGAAGGACTTTCATTAACTAAGAGCACTACTGTGGCCCCATGATTCAGATAAGTCTTAAAAAAATCAAAGCTTTGCTTGCATGAGGATTTTTAAAGGAGAAACCATTTATAACATAAGTAGAAATAAGGCCATAAACTGGCAAATTTATCTCTATTCTCCCATAGAAGTAAAACTAGTGTGCTTTGGCAGGCTTAATGCTTGTAACTGTATCCCTGATTCTCTGCAGAGCTATGAGGGCTCTGTGTGTAGCAGCAGGAGGAGCTGTTGCATGTGGAGCCCGACCAAGTCGTAACAGTGTTCCTGACTCATAGATTGTCTTCTCCATAGTCTTCATTGAGAGGAAGTCACTCTACTACTGCAGGTGGTAGGACACCTGGGATGTTTCTGTCAGTGGAGAGGTGGGTTTCCTCCCTGCACGGATCTTACACTTGTTTCGCTGCCTGTTGTCTCAAGTTTTTGAGAGTTTTGTAACCAAGTAATCACCTGGCTGTTCATTTTAGAATCAGGTTTTAATAGCCCAGCTTCATTGCTTCTTTTTACATCTGGCTTTAGGTATGTGTCAAGTGTTATATCAGACCACATTAATGAGTTAATGGTGTTTCTGACAATGATGAGTACTGGATGCTTTGCAGATACAAAAAACTGCCCAGGATAAGTTTATAATCCTAAAGCATGAAGTTTCAGAGCTCTGAGACACATAATCCAAATTACTAGCATTGAAGATGTTTTTCTTATGCTTGTTAGGACATATCTCTAAGCCTTTTTAAAAATTATGTCAATAGTTTTGCCTTCATCATATTCCAAGTATAAAACTAAAGAAGTAAATTAGTCTACTGTCTTAAGTTTTTTATTTCATCTGATGAACTTGACCAAACAAAAAGTCACAGATCTTTTTCATTTAGGGTCTTACAGATACATTATATAAATGACTGATGAAATTTTTTTGTAGTAAATGTGTTATGTACTCATTGTGAAGTCGTAGCTTATACTTGGGGGGAGTTGGGGTTTTTTTTGTTGGTTTGTTTGTGTAAGATTTGTTTCATTCTTGTTTTTATTTGGTTGGTTTTCTGTTTGATTGCTGTTGTTGCTTGTTTTCAGAAAGATCAAATTCAGTTTTCACATATCTTTGTTGGTGCATAATCAATCCCCTCTTTTTAAAAATTGTTGCACTTTTCCAGACTTTTTTTTGCCTTTTGTTACTTATGAAATGTGCTGGACATAACTAAGTGCAAGATACACAACATAATATTCTGACTTCCTTCCTGCTTAACATTAATCTCTCCTGAATTGTGCTAGAAGCAGAGCAGAAGGCAGGAGCCTTATTCTGAAATCATTCCTTCAGGAGGTAACAACTATTTTAAAACCCATTTGTGGCTGAGTTGTCTTCAAGTCTTTGCAGTAAGTTTCTTCATACTTCACTTTTAATTTTCCTGTGTTATGCTGCTCAGTTATTTTTGTGCTAAATCCTCTAGATACTCTCCTGTATTCTTCTTGTGTCCTAATAAATACATAAATCCTCTCTGTTTTAAGAGTGAAAAGTGTGATTGTTTCTGAGATGTGTAAAGGTGGAATAGAAAGTGAGTATCCTGTACTAATGGAAAGTAAGGTCTCCGACTTCTGTTATACCATTTTAGTTATATCCTCTTGGTAGCCACTGAGCTCTTTGTAGTATGAATACTTGCACAGGAAATAGTGCACTGCTGGGACATTGTGTCCTGACTGACCTTCCTGGAGATCTCACACACGAATAAAGTAATAGGGGATTTATGCCATGATTCTTTGCTAGTATCTTTTTCTGTAAGGGAAAGTTCTGTGGATAAGGACTAGCTGGAAGCAAGGTTCTGTTTGAGCCATATGTTCAGAGGATGGTCCTAGCAGTCTCTTGAACTCTTGTGATTTGCTTGAAGGGAGAGTGAAATACATCTGATCCATTAATGGGACGGCTTAGAAGACTGCAATGAAAAAAAATCTCAATGAAAAACCTAGTGGCCTTTTGCTCCCTCTTCAGGTTCTCTCTGGGAAACAACTGAATAATCCCTCATTTAATTAAGCAGTTAAAAAAAAAAAACAGGGCTTTTTCTGCTTCTCTGATTCCCCACTTGGCTGCAGCTCCCTGAGGTAGTCACTGAACCAATATTAGCTGTTCCTGAAAGAGCTGTTCTAATATTATGTTCCTGAAATCTGTGTACTAGCAATACTAATCTGTCAGCACACAGAAAATAGCAATTTAAGAGTATTCTTTGCATTCTTTTTGCAAAGATAGTTGCTAATCTGTGAGATAGCTTTCCACAAAAGTTTCGTTTGGTGCTTTCTTATTTTCAAAAAGCTTTACAAAAATTATTTAAGATATTTAAATATATTGCATTTAGGGACTATTTTGTTTGATTGTTTTTTGTTCATGCTTTTCAGGAATCTAAACAGCTCAGTGAGCACAACACAGCAGCAGAGCTGTGCTGTCCCTGTCTCTTGCTCTTAATTATTTTTATGACAACCAAGTTAATGCCCATTATTAATCCTTAACTACTATATTGACCACTTGCAGCCATCTAGGGCTGACTCCTAACAACAGACTACATGTTTTCTGTAGCTTTTCTGCTTCATTCTAAAGCTCCTTCAAAGCCCTGGAGAGACTATTAAATCCCATTCTCCCTCTACCAGACTTCATTGGAGTTTAAATACAGTCTCTATGGCCTTTCTAGATCTCTTAAGCATTCCTGTTTTAGACAATGAGTGAAAAAGGAAAGAGTGAAAGAGAAGAATCTGAAATACAAGCCACAATAGATCTGACATAGGAATGTGGGCTTGAAGAGGCTGTGGTCAACCTTAGAGCACTGAGGCTTTAGGAATGTGCAGTGCACAGACAAGGAGACTACGCAACTTCATGAGCACCGTGTGTGTGACAGTGCTGACATCATTGGTGTTTGACTTCCTGCAGAGTAGCAGAGGGTCCTTTTGAGCTGGAAGCTTGGTGTTTGTTAGGGCCTGCAAAGGGCCTTATTGGGTCAGTAACTATGAATCCCAGTTCTTGCTGGCAACTGTGTCATAGCTCCTTTCATACACTGAAGCAGCCTTTTTTCTGGTCCTCTCCTCAGCTATTGAAGAGCTACTCCTGAATCTCCCTGCTGTGGCCACTAAAAATCATCCAGTGATTCCCACCCTAAGTTTATTCCCAGTCAGACTGTAATGCTCATTTATTACTCCATTTGGCCTTTAACTAGATCTTTTCATAACCAGTGTTTATCCACGAATGTGTTTCTTGAGAATAGTCACATTTTCCCAGCCTCTAGACCAAGAAAAGCTATTCTAGTCTTCTCAAATAGTCTATACATATCCTGAGCTACCCTAGCTGTCCTTCTCTTTACCGTTTGAATTTATTATTGTCTTGAGGTACTTTTTATTTGTTACTCTATTTTTGAAAGAATGTGACAGTTAAAGAAATAGAAAGCATTGAAACAATAAAACTTCTGTCTCTTTCTCTCAGTAGTGTTGTCTCTGAGGTAATTTCCCTCTCCTCTTACAGAATCATGTGTTTTTGTGCTGCTGTCAGAGAAGGAATGCTGCAGCTCCAGCAGTGCTGTCTGGTGCTGAGGAACCTCACAGATTCATTCAGGCAGTGTTGTCTTTCTTGGCCCATCCTCTGGTCTCCATGCAGGCCGATATGTTTCTTTGTGCCAATCTTTGTGCAACAAAATTCTGCTTTCCTCACTCTTTACATCCAGTGGTAAGTTTGGCTCACTTAGGCTAACTGGGTTTTCCCATATTGTAAGTAGAATCATAGAATCATAGAATTGATTGGGTTGGAAAAGAGCTCAGAGATCATCAAGTCCAACCCTTGGTCCAACTCCAGTCAGTTTACTAGATCAAGTTGATCAAAATGTCTGGGCTTGAAGTCTTTGTAAGAAAGGGAGCATGGAGATTTTGGAAGGGATTCAAATTTGGGCCTTCATGAAAGCTGCCTCCTCTATAATGCTTCTGTTTGCAATGTGTCAGTGATTTTCTGAAAGTTGCTTGAATCAAGATAATGAATTTTTTGGTAGCATGTCTGAGACAGTGACCTGCTCTTGGCTCACATTCCAGTTCTGGTCTGTGCCTTCTGTCACTTTACACGCTGACCTAGGCTGGCCACTGTTTTTATGGCAATCAGCATTGTGCCTGAGTAGCTGTCTGTGCCACTGGGAACACTGAATAGAGGTGAAAGCATCTGAGCACTGAAGGAGGACTGTTCTTGCAGAACTAGTTAATGGGGATGTTCACCTTGAAGTAAGCATGCAGTGCGCTCTTCAAGAGGTCTCCCTTGTGTGAGACTAGGCAGAATTCTTTCTTTCTACTATATGGAGAAAGTAGCAGGATTTACACTGTCATCTATGTTTCTTAGCAGGGACTTCTTATTTTAGCAGACCATTGCCTGTGACTACTGAAAAGGCCCGGTCAGAGGTCTCTCAGGCAAAGGGAAGCAGCCCAGTCCTTCATTACTGCCCTGTAACATAAGGAACTCAGAGTCAGTCTTTATGCTTTGGAAAAGGAAATATTCTGTTCCACTCCAATGCATAAGATGTAAATGGGTATAGATGTCTTGTGCTCTCTTCTCCTTTCTTCTGTCTTCCCATTTGTGCTCTCATAACAATATGATAATATATACAGTGACTTGCATTAACGTGTTTTTAACTTCTTTTAGGAACTGTTGCAGATGGTTTTTAGGATGCTTACTAGCATGTGACTTTTTAGCTTTCTCAACTGGAGTTTGATCGATTGCTTGAATCCTATTAACCTGCATGAATCATTTGCATTGTTGAGGCTTCAGATACTGGCGCAGAGTGAAAGCCACACTGTATAGGAATTGTTCAAACCTAAAGTACACTTGAGTCTGAGAGCCAAAGAATGAACTTTAGCAGTTACTGTGCTGAACAATCCGAGTGTTTGATATTCAACGTGTGTATGCTTTAAGTGGATGAATGTTGTTCAGACAAATCAGCATGGCCCAGGGTAGGCCTCTGCCAATCACACTTTGGAAGGCAGAGGGCAATAAAACTGCTCAGTTTTGTATTAATGTAAACTTCTAGTCTGGGCTTTCATTTCCAGAGGCAAACTGTTGAAAGTGTTCTTTGAGGCATTCATCATCAGAAAGCAAAACATTTGTTTCTTCATCACACTGGAGAAAAAGTTAGGCAGCTTTCCCTTTTCAAATACAGGGATTCAGTTATCAGAAAATTGTAAATTCTATTTCCTTGCTTGGATTTTTTTTTTAATACAGCAACAAAAGAGCAGGACAATTAGGGCACTTTTTATCCAGGTCTATTTTGAACTATAACTAAGGAAATAATGGCACTTTACTTAATTGCCCTCCTTCTTGTATGTCTGTGCAGTTTGAACCTATAAGTGCTGTAAAGCCAACAGAGCAGGAATCTTTCCCCTCTGTTTTACCTGTAGAATTGCTTAGTCAGTTACAATCAATCAGAGCTGTGTATGTAAAGCCAGGTAATGATGCATTAGCAAAATGGAGCTCGACTTTATTTGCTCTGCTTATATACCATGTTATGCTCCACTTGCAATGAGTATATGAATGTAAATAGTATCTTTTCACTTTTATACAGACCACACAGAATATAAAAAGTGTTGAAGACAACAAACACAGAGTTTTTTGGTATAGTTTTATGCATTCTTTAGGGTAAACTTTGGCATTAAAATACAATCTGGTAATGTTACTCATGCCCCCTGAAGGAAGAAAGGCAAATCACTCATGTAAGTGGAGGAGGATAAGTCATAGAAACGCTGCCAAACTTAAACTGGTATGGTTAGTAAGGAAGCAATAGTCCACAGTGGTAATATGTCACTTATCAATACACATAGTGCAATAAGGACAGTAAGCTGATGGGTTCAGTGACATTGCCCAGATTAATACCAGCTGCATATCTGGCCAATACTTTTCAGTTTCTGCAGTGCTGCACCATTCACTTGAGAGCTGCCAACTTGTTTTATGGAGACTGTTACTCATACTACTCAAGGCAAAAGGTCTTTTGAATTGCTGTCATATGTTGTGCCAACTTAAAATGATAAGATAAAAAGTAAGCAGATAATCACAACTTCCCCTCCTGGAAACCCTGAACAGGCCGTTAATCCATTACAGAACTGCTGTCAACCAGCTGTGTCAGGACTGATTTAGTACACTGAACTTTTGCCTCTGCTTCAGAGTGAGCTTTACCCTGTGCTTAAGTATTACCAAAGGGAAGGCTTAATTCTGCCAGCTGAATCTGATAATACTCTTGCCAGTATTACTTGTGGTGGAAGCACAAGCTTCTTGGTAAATGCAGTACTTACTCATTCTATGTCTTCACCTGGTTCTCCAATTAAAATGCAAAATACTTTCATGTGGTAACTATCCAGGATAAGGGCCATGGCTTCTTCCTTAAAAGAGATATTTTATTGTCATGCATTTTTACTGGTTAGGAAATCAGAATTAACGCGCCAGCCTCCTGAAGAACCTCAGATAATTTACAGTGTGTCCTTTGTTACTAAATGACAAAAAAATTAATTTCTTTGATAAATTCAGGGGAATGACACTTTGTAGTCTCTCTCTGCTATCCCGAGGAAATTAATTTAACAGAACATGCTTACCTGTGAAGTCCTGACTGTATTCTGTAATCTCCAGCGCCCTTACAGTGTTTTGTAGCATATTGATGGTTCTTGGAGACAGATTATATTCTACCTATTTAAACAATGGAGTTGGGACCCACTATCTTTGATGTATTTGAATAGTACATTTGACCCTTTTCCTCAACAAAGTTAGGAAGCTGAAGGATAAGAGGAAATAGATAAGGTATAAAATAAATATGTGGATGGAAAAAAAATATTTCAAAGACTTGAAATATTGTGTGTTGCATCATCCTCCCTTCCCTCAATTATCTCTTTAGGAAATGGTAATAGCAGTAAAATCTGGTAGAAAAATGTGTTCACTGCAGCGTTAGTACTCAAGTGGAAGTTTCAACAGGTACATAATTCAGCTGAACTCCAATCAAATAACTTGTAATCAAGTTCTTCATGGTAGTCACACATGGTAGGCAGGGAAAACTATATAAGCTTTCTTTTGTAGTCACAATTATAGATTGCCTTAAAATGGACTGCCTTTTATTGTTTCCATTGCCATATCTGTAAACACTGTGTCTATAAAAGCTGTATCTTTCTTCTTTCACAGTTGTTTTTATATTATTCATAACTTTTATCTGTCATCAAACTTCAGGCTGTATCCCTTGGGGAAGAGATCTAGTGTTTAGCCAAGCTAAAGAATAGTAAAAATGGGATCATTCATAAACAAATTCGCACTTTGTGGAGCAGCCCCATCTCCATCATTAAAATAGGGAAGGTGAGGCTGGAGTCTAAGAACATCCACGAAGAGGACATTTTTTTTCTTGAAGATGGGGAAATAGAGACACCAGCCTGTCAGTATGTCAGCAGGACTTGTGGAGTCATAAGGAGGAGCAATTATCTACTGTTGCCCAAATCCATTTCTTTGGAGGTCTGCCGAGCATAACCTGTGCTTCTGAAGGAAGTGCACCACCCAGCTTCCACCTTCCACTCCCCCAAATATATGGTCGGCAGCTATTACTGCTTTTTGTTTGTCTTATCTCCAGAGCTACTTGGCTAGGTCCTACAAGGGCTAGTTCGTGCTTAAAGAACTTTAGTCACAGTACAGCCTGCTGGCTTTTAATCTTGTTTATATATTGCTGAGCTGGCTGAAATCTGTCTCAGAAGCTTTTTGCTCTTCATGTTCCTGATGCCTAATTCATGACCGTCAAGTGTTTGGAACAGTATACGAGCTCTCTGTGTAGAAATGTCTTCCATGAAAGAGATGCAGAGAAGTTTAATTAAAAAAAGAAAAGGCGTTTTGCTCTTTTCTGTATAAACTACATACTTGAAAGTATGTGTGTGTGCTGGCCAGTGCACACCCTTCTTCAGGGAGTCAGAGAGAATACTGACTGCTTCATGTATATACAGATTACGTACAGGGGAAATATTTAAACTGTTCTAATGGAACACCATTGATCAGAATGACAGATGAATCTACATTTTAAGCTGTAGACGAATGCTCACTATAAAGTCAGCTCTGCCTATGGAAGGTGTTCTTTCTGTGAGCTGCTGCTAATGTCTCTTTTACCTTTGGAAACTGACCTGATGGATGTGCAAACAGAACTTGTCTTCACTCTTGGTACAAAATCACCAGGATTAGATCAGATCAGCCTTGTATTCAGCATAAATTAACCCAATGATGTGTGATGGAGTCTTTTTGGGAGCACTCACTATGATCATCTGCACCACTAGATCTGCAAGGCTGGTTGTCTCAGGCGAAGAGGTAGTAAGAAGCAGCTGAAGGCTGGATCTTGTACCTTGGCAAAAGGTCATCCTCCCATTGCCAGTTGCAGGAGCTCTAGACCAATTCACACACGAGCAGGGAAGATTCTTACAGCATTTTCTGTGCAAGATTTTTACAAACAGCAACAGCAAACAATAAATCTTGATGAATTGTGAAGCTGCTCTGAACTCATAATGTCACCATCAGGAATAACTGAGTGTTTCTAGATGTCTTGTAAACTCCAGCTGCAGTGCAGTTACTTTCCAACCCTGTTTCTCATTACTTTTTCTCTCCAGTCTTTCTGCCTCTGTTTCCGTAGTTAACTCACAATGCTGCCAGCATTGATCGCATAGTAACTGCTATGAATTTTTTAAAGGTGAGATGTGGAGAAGGCACAAAGCTTTTAAACACAACCTTCTGGTGGTAAATGTCTCCTGAGTGTGGTGTGGGTTATCTGCACTTAACCAGGGATTTCTCCTTCGGTCACTGAGAACTGGAGTGTCCTGATCTCAAAAGGAAGTGAAAATGTATGGATGGAACAGCAAGTGGAAGTTAAAGTGTTTTCTAAGTGCCAGTGGTAGCTGCCCCCTTGGCTAGTAATTCTGAACCTGCTAAGCTTTGCTGGAAATAGGTCTTGGTCTCTGATAACCCTCCTGTTGTGCAAAAATAGGCTTTGTAAGTCCACCTCCACACACAATTAGTGTTTCTTAAATTGAGCAATGAGCAATGAATACTGACTAAAAATGACTACTCCTAGCATTACCTATTCTGTGGAAACATTTTGATTTTGGATGGACAAATACTCCATTAAAAATGACTCATGCACCCAGTTACATACATAACTGTACAGCACTGTGCTGATGACTGGGAATGGCAGCCAATTAATGCAAATTGACCTTCCTCTTAACAATATCAGCTTCTACTCTCCTTAAAAGTTTCTTATGCATGCTAGCATATGTTTTTTCTGTTTCTTGCAGTTATTACCAAACCCTTCCTGACCATGTACCATGAGAGGTGCTGGCTTTCTTCTGTTTCAAATTCCCCATAACACTGCGTGGTCAGTAGCTGTCATCATCAGTTCATACAGGTGTTCTGTAAATAATAAACATCTAGGACTTCATCTCAGTTTTTGTAAGGGATAAGAAGAGTTGTTTTTTCTCCCTGGATCTTGTTCTAGCATCCGTGTAGTGATAAAATGTTTAAAAACATTCAGCTCTTGTTTCAGGGATATTTCCCTTGTCCTCAGCAGGCATTTTTTGGTACAGAAAATGCTAGGTTTTGATACCACTGTTGCTTTTTCTTTTTTTTTTTTTTTCTTTCCCTGTTTTGGACTGTGAAGAATTACTTGTCTGATAGAAGCTATTAGACACACTAAAGAATCCATGTTGCTTTTGTGGGGAATAGCAGCTATGTTAATAGCTCTCTTGGCTTTGGAGGCTACAAGGTTGTCACATGAGTTGCATTTATTCATCATTCTCAGTGCTGAGATATCCTCTGTGGAAATTGCAACTATCAGCACATATAGCTTCAATTTAAGCCAAGATGCTTGCCTTGACCACTGATGTATTCAGATTCTGGCTCTGTTAAACTTCAGTAAGAAAAGAGTCACCGCTTCAGTAACGTTTCTAAGTAAGCTTCAGGAATAAATGGTAAACCAACAGAGTACTGTCTTACCTCTCGTCCTCCTCAGAACAAATATGGCAAAAGCCTTACTAGAGATCTTGGGATGAGAAGGCTGATGACTGCTTGCATCAATCCCAGTGTCTCGATCCTCAGGTGATATGAAGTGTGGGGACATGATGTACCTAGAAATGTGTGTAGGGTAGGGATGAGAGGGGGAAAGGGCAGGCAAAGTTGTCTTGGGTTGGGTTGAGTTGGTTTGAGAAGAAGGACAGAAGGAAGAAAATTTCCTTATTTCACATTTCACTGAGTTTTAGGTTAAATATAACACTTTGCAAGAACTGGGAGAGATGTGAAAATCAGAAAGGCGGTGTCTTAGTTCTTTAATCCCCTCTTGCTTGCACCTTGAAAAGAATTCCCAATGATGCTGCCCTTGCAGCTTTTGTACATAATCAGTTACAATGATTCCCATTTACTTTTATGTGGTTTAAGGGAAGGAAAACATGGACTTGATTCTTGCACACCTTCAATTAGTAGTGAGTTTGTTCTTGCGTAATCAAAATTTGCCTCATTTATTTCTCGAAGGAAGAAGGATAAAGTTAAACTGGAGATTTTTATGGGATACTGAGAACTGGGATTTCATGAAGGGCCCACATTCCTATGGCTATTCTTTTCAGCTTTCAGTTTTTAATGATAGAATAACCAAAAACTTATTCAAGGGGAATAATGAAATCTGAGGAAAATTGAAGCAGCAGTTTATTCCAGTAAGACAGATTAGCAACCTGTTTGGATTCCTCTAAACTTTAGCACAGCTGCATACAGCAGCTTACTGAGAGCAAACACCTTCCCCAGCTGCTGTGTGTAGCAAAGGCACAGCCTTATACAGGAGCCAAATTAATTCTGTTCCTGAAGTTGTGTATCATGACATAACGAGACATTTATCATGCTGGGCTTTTCTGAGGCTTCAGTCTCATAAATCTGCTTTGTAGGTGCTCCCAAACATTTTAATTCATGTTAGGTAAAGGGTCTGTGAACAACGCAGCCAGGAAAACCCATCAGCCCACAGGCAGGTCAGCAAGACTGGTATATGCTAGCAAAGTGGGTGTGCTAGGCAAACACTGCTAATCTGCTAAAACTAATCATTACATGCTTTGTTTGAGAGAGATATTTTTGTCTCTTAGTGTTGCTGCTGCTTATTGCTAAGGAGCCTGCACAGTGCAATTATGGCTGTAAGAGGAACAACTTGCCCTTTTATTTCATTAAAGATAAGATATAGTGGAAACATACTTAGCCAAACTGTCTGATGTTCTGCAAAGTCTATATTAGGGAAGAAATGCAATAGCTTACCTGAAGTGAACTACCTTTATTTGCATGTCCCATACTTTATCTGAATCAGTGCAATCAATATATATCAGGGACAAATCAAGGTTTAAGCAATGGAGATAATATTCTTACTGATACTGTTGTCTGAAATTGAGGGAAAAGCTTCTGAGACCATATTAGTATGGATAACATAGAGAGCAGATCTTTAATGAAAGCTTTCAGGTGCATGAAGTACATAGGGGCACACCCAGTATGGGGTTCTTACAAATTTATAATGCTACTTAATTATCATATCTAATGGGTACATCCAACCCGAGAACCTTTTACCCCTGGTACCACCCTCATAACTGCCCCGTTGGAGCCCCTCCAAGGGTAGGGTTCTGGGCCTTATGTCTTGTTTTGGCTACAATATGTCTTATTATTCCAGACCATGTGCATGAGCCCCAAACAGTCTCCTTGTTGAAATCTCTTTCCTTGAAAAGACTGTTAAACAGAAATTCAGGAATTTTACACAAACCACAAACCATGAGAAANTTTAATGCATCAGTACCACTTGTTATATGTGGAATATTTTGTGTTGCCAGGTGCCAAAGACTGAAAAAACATCAGGAATGTGATGTGAAGACTGCCTTTTTGAAAGGAGTGAGGGAAAAAAAATCTAGCTTTTACACTTTTATGTAATAAACTCTATCTTAATTAACAATGGTATGTGCTATTAGTAAAAATGAATTCTTTTGTCAGTAATGCAAAACAAAAAGCATATCCTGTTTACACTTGCAGAGAAAATACTCATTCCATCCGGATAAATTATTTACATATTACCTTGGAAACTTATTTTATGTTTCAAATATTTTTGTTTAAACAGCAAGCAAAAGAAATACTAACTTTAAAGGGCAAGAATTTCGTCACTGAGCCCAGCTAAGAGTTTCTTGGCAATTGTGCCAAGTCAGAAATATATCTAAGATTAAAAAAATAATTAATTTGCTTAATGGTTCTTTGTTGTATAAAGAAAAAGAAAAAAAAATGCTTGAAGTACAGAGGGATATTCTGCTTCACCACGGTTTACTGGGGACAACAGCTGAGTCCATCCCCTGCTCCATGGGGTCCCTCTCACGGAGACAGTCTTTAATAGACCTCTCCAATGTGAGTCCACTCCTCGGGCAGCAGCTCTTCCACATCTGCTGTCCCAAGGGTCACTCCTCCATTGTGGTACAGTCCTTCATGGACGAGATGTACCGATGTGGGTCTCCCCATAGGGCCACAGCTATCACTTGGGTAAAACCTGCTCCAGTGTGGGTCTGCCTCTCCACGGGGCCACAGGTCTCCTGCAGGACTTCACTCCATCCTGAGCCTCCCACAATGTCACAGCCTCCTTTCAAGCATCCACAGCTCCAGCACAGGCTCCTCCATGGGCTGCACGGCGGGTCTCTGCGCTGCAGTGGTCCTCCATGGGCTGCAGGGGTTTTAGCTCTGAGTCCTTCCCCTNCCCCCCTGCCCCCCCCCCCCCCCCCCAAAAAAAAAAAAATAAAATTCAGCTACAGAAACCCAGGACACTGGGCTAATGTAAGTGTCTCAGCCAGAGTTCCAAAATCTTATTTATTTCATGAGAAAGGCTTATCTATCAGGTCTTGTTTCAAAGGTCCTTAGTGTAAATGGGTAGGAGAGGTTGTCTGATGATAGCCTTTTTTAAAGCTGTATTATTTGTACAGTGATCACACAAAATTTCTTGATTCTTCAAGCTGTATACAAAAATCTTTGTATTGCTAAACCCCCTTGTTTTCCTCAATGAGAAGAGGGATGTCCTACATTCATTCCCAAGCAGGAGGTGATGATAACTTCTCAGGCTCCTCCCCTTGCTCAGCTTGAGGACAGAGCTCCATTGGGATTTTAATAGGCCCCACAGGGACTCCATCAGTTCAGCCTTAGCAGTTCCTATGGGAATTTCCTTCCACAGCTGGGGTTTGCTCAGGAGCCTGGTTAATGACATAGCTGTGGCTTGGGTGCTGCACACAAGGTCTCTTCAGGTCACCTGTGACTCAAGGTACAATTTGGTCACTCCATCATTGAAATAGTCTCCATAATGATAGGTGTTGTACAGTTACAAAGAGGAAATATGCCCCTTCACTCAAAGAAGTGCTTATTTCTTTCCATACTAACATGGGTGTTTTGAAGATAAACTTCAAATGCCAGATAACTTTTATTCACACATTCTTATACAACATACAGAAGTCATGCACTTCATTTTCAGAACTGTGCTCTGATGCTACAGGGCTCACTGCAATCAGCATGAGGTGTGATATCTCACAAATTTCCGTGCTTGCATAACTCATGCCTCAGCTGAGCTGAAAAGAAGATCTACTTTTAATGTGACACTACGAGGATAGCAGGAACTTAAACAAAATGTTGAATTTTGACAACCATTTGTATATTGTTATATTTTTAATGACTTGGAACTTTGATTCAAACATTGTGCCTGTCTTAAAAATGTGAATCTTTTACAGAAATAGCCTAATTTACAGAGCAGCGATCTTTAAAAGTTTATTCCACAGATATTCTAATTGATTTTCCATTTCTACAATTAGAACTGGTGCTGTATGTCTACTGCTGCTGTAGACATGAGGAATGATTCTTAATGTTTTTTTTCAATTCACATTCTGTTACAGTTGTATTACTGTAACATTGTGAACTAAAAAGAAACGCTTAGAAGTATTTTCAGTTTCTGTTTTGTTGTGTTACAGTGTGACTTGTTAACATTCTTCATTGGATTAATTGAACATATGCTGATAGGAATATGCATAAATAAGGACAGTCAGTCTGTTTTGTGCTCTGGCATGGCAGAACTACTTAAGTACCTTTGTAGAGTATTTTTCATTCTAATATCTAAACTTAAGGCAGCAATCAAATAAAGATGAACATGCATTTACATGACTGCCATGATTCAGAGAAACTTTATCTCAGGTTGTAACAGTTAGCAAAGCTTTGCATTTTCAAGGGTGGACAGTTGTTTAGAGTGTTAAACTCATACTGGGTAATCAAGCCTGAAGCCACCCAGAAGGGGTGGCAATACATAAAGGCAGAGCTTTGTCTGGAAAGAAAGTAAAATACAGCAGTTTTTCAAAATTTGGCACTGATGTGTTTTCAACAGACTTTTGCTGGAGTCTTCCAGTATCACACAAGCAACAGGTGCTCAGTATTGTCTTACCTGCCCCTTTATTTTTAGTCCACACAGGATATGGAGTCTATCTGTCTGTTGAAAAGAAGTCAGTCTCTCACTGGAGGCATTTATACTCCTGCTTTGGAAAGGCCCAGAACCAATCCAGGGAGTGGGTCAAATGGACAACATCCTGTTTTCGTAGCAATGAGTGCACTGTGGGCACTCTTCAAACGTTTTTTGATAAAACACGCATAAATCAAGTTTCACATGAGAGAGAATATCCTTAGAGACACTGACTTCCCTGCAGTAGTTCTGCATCTCCCTTCCTGATGTGGTGCAGAACATTAGGTGGAGAGACACTTGTTCAGTAACAGTAATAAGACATTGGAACCTGTGTGACCTTCATGAGGGGTTCCCACTTAACTCTATTTTTCTATTCTATGACACATGCTAGAACCTCTAAAGATCTGTTTCTTCTCTCAAGTGTGGTTTTGACCTGAAAGTTAAGCAGCACAGGAAGCCTCATGACCTTCACCTTCTTTTCTAGATCAGGCCACAGAACATTTTGCGCTCTTGCCTGTTAATTTCCCATGCACTCAGTAAATTATTAAGAGAATAAGACATATCACTCTTGCCAATTTTAACAGAAAGGAAATTATGACTGGAAAATAAGTTGTCTCACATCTGTAAATTGACTTTGTCTGCAGCCTTTTATTCTTGCAAAGAGAGGCAACCACTTATCTTGCCTAACCTTAAAACTTGCTTAGTCCAGAATCTGGAGGTCTGGGAACCACCAGAGGTCAAGGAGCTGGGGGACAGCCAGAGGAGTGTTAAGTGCTGTGTGGCATGATAAACAGCAAAAACAGGTTAAAAGACACAGGGGAAAAAATCCCCCACAGTTGTCATTTGTTCTGTGCTGTCACCAAACCTACTGAAAACCCCACTAGTGTGGCTTGTCAGTGGGTGGACAGCTGCCAATGCTCTAGCCTGATGTGTGTGTGTAGAATTAGGGTTCTTGGCAGTGGCTGAAGGGTGTTTTTCAAGGCCTTTCCCAATTTTTGCAATCTTGTTTGGTGTGAACTTCATTACACCTTTAGAAGGGAGGGGGCAACTACTTTTCTCCAGTACATTCTCCATTTGACTGGGAGGGCATATGTATGTGACCCACTGCTAATGCACTTAGAAAAGCACATCTGCACAAACCCAGTGATTGATTCTAGTGCAAAACTGCACAAGGATAGATAGTGTTCATTCTTAAGGCAAAGGCATAGTTGGTCCATGAAAGTGTGCAGAGTTATTGCAAATACCTGGTGATTAATTTCCCACAAAAGACAGTAATGGATCAAAGGAGCCCTCACAGGCTACAAGGTAAATAAAACTGAGTGTTAATAGCTCCCAGGTAGGTCTGCAGAGCACCACTCAGAGGATATTTTTCAGGAAAGTTTCCACGTGGCTGTCACTATTTAATAGCCTCTGATGACAGGATGAATATTTGCTCTGAACGACCTTGGACTATGAATGTGGAAGATTTCTTATTTTGTGTGTTTCACTTTTTGTTTTAAAGGATAGATTCTCTCCTTCAATTTAAAGGTCTTGTGAAGACCAAGAAAATAGAATATTATAGGAAAAGAAAATGCTCAAACTAGGACAAAGCATAAAATATTTTTAGAGACCAAGCATATTTCAGATTAAGATATGAGTGCATAATAATGGAGAAACTACTTCAGTTGATCAAATATTTAGAGTCCAAGGCTATGTACTTTTCAGTATGCATATGGACAGAGTTCAATCTACTTCTATGTAAACCCTCTTTCCTCCTTATATAACTATTAGAAGGGCATAGAGTCACAGCAGTCCCTGGTTGCTTCCTCTTAAGGAAGAAAATCCCCCCAGAAGTGCTGTGATCTCTACCTCAGCCTGTGTTCCTAGATGATCCATTCTGGGGAGCAACTGTCACAAGGAATACATGTCACAGCCCTATAAAGGTAACTGTGAAATCATCACAGACTTATTATCAGGATTCTAATATATCTTGTCAGTGCTTATATGAGAGGTTATTCATTTTCTGCTTTTGAAGAATTTACATCTACACTTTAAACTACTTTAATCTAAAATCTGGGTTTGATCAAATTCAGGCGTTTTGCTGGTGCCATCAAGTGGCGAAATGTTGGATTGCAAAACCCCAGCAGCCTTCAAATTCACTCAGTCGAATACCTCGTGAACAGCAGCAGTGAGGAAAATAATCCTTGACAAGCCTCCTCCAAAAATACATATACATATAATTATGTATGAGAAAAATGGACCGGAATACATATGGTTGTGAGAAAATCTCTCTTCTTATTGAATTTAGAATAAAAAACATGAGTCCATGAGACAAAGAAATATAACAAGTAGGAAATTTTACTTACAACACGTGTTGAGTGCCTGGCATGCAGGTCCAAAAAGCACACCGCTGAGTTCAAATTTCGCTCTTTTAAGGTCTCAAAAATCCCTCCCCATACGTAACAGAAGAGGGGTTTCCCGCTCCCTGGTTGGGAGCAGGGCCCCGAGCAACATGGCAGCCCCCATGGCTGGCCATGTGGCCCACGGGGTCTCCTTACCCATATTCATGGGCTGCATGGTTCCCTGGCATCAGCTCCTATTGGGACCTGACACCTTACAGCTCCGTGGCACACCTTTATAGGTTAGAAAGAACCCCCCTGAAGTCTTTACCCTTGGATTAGTGACCCTTGTACAATTTATTCTGCTTGTAATAAAAACCGTACCTTTATTTTTCATATGGTGTCTTGGTTACTTCAGTTACTTCAGTTTGGTCTGGATTCTAATTAGTAGACAGGCTAATATTTGTGAGTATTACTAGCTGATAAATACAGGCAACTTGTGAAGAAAACTCAGAGATCCTTGTTGAAGAGATACTTAGACTGAAGTGGCACAATACCCTATTTTGAATTTCCTTCCCAAGTGTGCTTACTGTCCTTTGTTACTAGCTAATCCCTTTGTACGGAACATGGCCCTTTGATTTCATATCATACCTGCACTTCCTATCACCAGAATGGAATGAATTTTCAGTTTGCTGATACATTCACTTAATTCACAATCTGGTTAGCAGAATTTAAACAGTTCATAATTTATACACACATCAATTTTTTCACAGCTGAGTGACATCATAGTATTTTGCAGTAGGAAGGCATCTGTTCAAAGAGAAAGCATAAATATTTAAAGATTATGCTCTATTTCCATATAAAAATCCAGTAAATTGGTATGTGGTGGATTCCC
>VWZG01012241.1:232825-251432 GCA_013396735.1 Grallaria varia
CCCCCTTTTTTTTTAAAGTTATGCAGTCATGATGAACAAGAAATTTTGGAACTGGTTTCAGTGGAAGTGTCACCAATACCACTATATTCTAAAGAAAAAATTTACTGTGGCAAGAGGCTAGGAAAAGGAACCTTGACTCCAAACACATATCCCACAGTTTTCCCCCTCAGAATCTGTCTGTTTTCTGGACAGATCTCTACTTTTACCACAGCCTTCTAAAAAACTGAGCACTGACATTTTATGCTTATACCTATGGTAGTTGTGGATGCTGTAAATTAGGCCAGAAGTGACATCTTTAAGGTCAGGAAGGGTGTTTGGGGCAACAATTTTCATTATGGGCAAGACATAATTATGGACATTTGGAACGTCAAGTGTTTTCAGCAAAATACCATGTGGATATTTGTGAGTACCATTGTATTTCCACATTATTATTCAGGGTATTGTGAAAAGAATAAAAGCTTAGAGTGCCCATTTTTGAAGTGCAGATATTTGCACATTTCAGTCTACATTGCTGCCCAACCCATTAGATGCCTAGTGCTTTTCTTGGTAAAAGCACTTCACTTAAACATTTTGGCTCTGAGAAATATATGTGTAGCCTTCATCGGCCAAGAGTCTACACCACTACCATAAAGTTGATGTCGTTTAACAAATGTACGTGGAGGTTCTTTGCTTTTGCTCTGTTGTCTTCTGGCAGTACAGGTAATGCAATTCCTCCGTGCTCCCTTTCTGCCATATCCTGTACCCTAGCCAGTAGTATAATTGAGCCAGTAAGAAAACACTGATTCCTGAAACTTCGGATAATACATTGATGACTGTTAAAGCAAAATGCAGGCTTCATGGAATATTAAATTTAATTGAAAATTTCTCTCAGTAATTCCTGTTCAACCTGTAACCTAGGAAAAGATACAGGTTTAAACCAGGAGTAAATCAAAGACTAGCATGATACATGTTGGTGATTGATTTGTGAAACATCCATCTGTATTCTGCCTAATTCTGGTGAGTGTCAACAAGAAGCAATGGTTGCTTTCACTACTGCTACCATTTATTTGTACTAGCTACAAAAGAAAGCAAAACAAAAAACAACAACAACAAAACAAAAAACAAAAAAGAGGCAAATTAAATAGGTCTGATACTGTTGCTTTGTGTTACTGATGAACAGCAGCTAGAAATAAGCTTTCAAGTACTAGGAGGAGAAAGTTTGGACTTACACTCAGAATGTCTCACTTGGTGAACTCGGACTCACTGTGAAGTTCCAGTCCCACTCTGACAAGGATATTAAACCTGTGATACTTTTAATAGAAATAAATTGTTTTCCTTAATTGTCATGATTTTTGTTTCTACTTCTGTGCTGAAGGGAAATGCTTTAGTCCTCCTTTCTTTTGAATGAAGTTGTATTTCAACACTGATTAGCTGTTTGTGAGAAGAGGTGGTGTGTTAGGTCATTATAAACCCCTGTGCTCTCCAGAACGCCATGTAGGCATTTATACCTAAACAACTTGCCTCTCTGCTCTTTTGTGCAAGAGAAAAGCACCAGGACTTATACTTTCTATCCAGTGAAGCTCTGGTTCACAGTGACAAAGTGTTTTCTCTCTGAGGTGTAGTAGACAAAATGCACTACTGCTTTCTCCCCAGTCCACCAAGAGCCAGCAGAGCAGTCCCTTGTGTCTGTGCCCTGCTTCTTCTGGGAGAATCCTGAGGAATTCCATAGGAGTCTGTTTGCTCTATGACAAGCTAGGGTGTGTAATAATGTTTAGTGTAAGTTCACAAATACAAAGAGAAGCGCTCTGCTCTCCACAAGCTGTGACAAAACTTCTTTTGACTGAAACCCAATGGCTCATCACATGGATAAGGCTGAGAGGCCTTTGTTTTACCTCCTTACACATGCAGTTGTACCTTTCAGGCACTTCTGCATTGCTCTGCACTTAATGGTCTGCTAGGTTTTGGATATAGATCTTACAATAGCAAGAGGAGTCTTAGGAGAGTCTGCTGGAGAAAGGAGCGATCCATATTCATCTTACTGGGACATGTTTGCTATCCTGACTTAGGCAAAGCTTTGACAAAAAAGGATATTTTGATCAAGCTCTCTCTTTCTCTGGAATATGTCAATGAAATGCAAAAGATTTTGCTTTGCCTTCTTAAAATAGGAAACTAATTAAAAATATTTGAATATGTTATTCTTCTAGGATATCTGATGGTTTGGGACATATGATTTTGAAGAAAAAAGCTAATGTAGCATGTTGAAGTGAAAGAAATCAAATTAATTCTATCATGTTGGCAGTTTATAGAGTGTTGGGTGGTCTGCTATGGTATCTGCATGAGCACTATGGGAATCTTATCCTGGTGATTCAGATTCAAGTACAACTGGCTTGCAATGATTAAAATGTTCGGAATTGCTCAATCCACTATCTGCAAGTGGACGAGAAGCAGAAACCAGGTTTTCTTTCCAGCAGAACTGCTGTGGTTGTATAATGTAATGCAGTTCTGAGTCCACACTATTCAGACTGTAGTAGAATCTCCTCTCTCTCCAGTGTAATTAGCCTTTCTCAGACATGCATTTCTGGCTGCCAGAATTACAGATGGAGCCTGTAATAGTTTTTGCCCCTGCCTGTTGCACATATAGAGAGGGGCCACATTTCATATCTTCTCTTTGAAACTTCATGACAGCAGCTTCCCACTGAGGCAGGGATCTATGCCATCAGTTTAACTTCATCAGTCTCCTGTCATTTCAGTCATGACCCACAGCACCAGACTGTGATCTGACTGCATTCAGCTCCAAATCCACAATGTACATACAGACTTACATCCATCTGCAGTCTTACCCAGCATACCAACATCAGCCCCACTGATAGGCAGCAGTCCATACCCCCTCGTCAAAAGGGTTCTGAACATATACATTCCATGTCCCTGCAGCTGCAGTAGTCCAAAGCCACCATGCGAATCCTAAAACTTGCCTTCATCTCCAGAAAAATGGTTCATTGCACAACACTTCCAGGTGGCTGGCTCGGGGACCTCAAGTTCATAACCATTCACACCTCTCTTTAGCAGTAGGATCCAGATCAAGGGTCAAGACATCCCTATGAACACCATTCTCTGGACACAGTCCAATGCATGCAGAAGGATGCACACTGTCTGTCCAGTTCTGTTCCCTGGCAAACTGACACGATTCCTTGGCAGAAGAAGCCAAGGGGGTTATAGCTCAGTGACCAAAGTCTCAAATCCTTATTGATCCAGGGGAAATAAGCCACAAAGAAACTCACTAGTTTCCAGGATGATATCTCTCCAAAGCAGGAACCATGATTATACACATTTCAGCCTCAGAGTTTTCAGAAATCCATAGTCAAGGGAAAGAATGAGCTCACTATGAGGCTTTGATGAGGAAAAGCTTTCAGTGGGAGAAGGCAGGAAGGCATAGGAATGTGATGCATTGTTGTTCAGAGAAATTATGTCTATACAAAAATTGGTTTCTAAATGTAGAAACCTTTCAAATATTGTGTTTACAGAACCCCAAAGAGATATTGTTCCAAAAAAAGGGGACAATTTTTGGGGAGTAGCACCTCTCATCCCCATCTTTATTGTCTATCTCTTTGGAAGAAAACATTTATAGGAAACTCTGTAGGGCAGAACTCTGAACCAAGCCTATCTTCTCATTCAGTCCAGTGCACTGTGACTATGCTTTGTCTTGTGTTCTGTTACTATTTGACAGTGAGAGGGTGTTGGAGTTCTTCAGGAGTGATACACAAAATGTGGCAGCTGGTGATGCCAGCAGGTTGTATGAGGGAGAAGGATGTTAGGGCACACCTGGGAGCTGGGATCCAAGACACACATAGGTGATGGGCAGTTTTACCTCTCCCAAACAAGGCAGTAAATACAGCCTCTTGCCAAGCCAGTTACAGAAAATTTGATTGGGAAGAATTGAGTGAAGTCATGTGGGTGTCGGTTCCATTCTTGACATATTGACTGAGCTTAAATAGATTTCAAGTAAAGCAGGCAGTACAGCAGCAGGACTTCAATGAAGTGCCAATTTTTATTCCCACTCTAGGAGATACCAAAATTCTTTGCTTTGGTCCTGTGTGGGATTTTCACACCATCCATCAAACAGTTGGACCTGGCCACTGGTGGAGTTTGGATTCTGGTTAGTTGGCTTGCTGGATGTTTCTGCCTTCCTGTGTTTGACAGACATGGTGATAGATTTTGATCTGTTTTACTTTCTTCTGCTGATCTGTTCTCTCAATGTGGTTTTTATTTGAGTTGAATTGACATCAAAATAAATGGATGTGTTTGAAAAGAGTGTTTTTATTCTGTTGGGTTTTTGCCTGTCAGAGAAAAATTAGCTGGAAGTCCCACTTTTCTTGGAAAAGCAGTATGAAAAAAAAGCTGAAAGTATGTCTTTTGGCAAGTGATAATACATAAATTGGTTTTCTGAATACCTATTAAATGCACTGTCATGTTATTAATTAATATCCAGTCAAGCCAGAAATAGGTTTATTATGAATTTGGGCCACTGCTTTGTTTTTAACATAGATGGCTCGGGCATCACATTAAAGTGAACTGCTCTTTAATGTTTGTGCCATGTGCAAGTGATAGAGCTGTATCAGTGATTTCCAGAGTTCACAAGTTCAGTATATTCTGAAAAAAACCCTATTTTCATTGTTTCTTTTTCATGCTTCATCTTAGTCTAGAGCTGAATGTATGGAAAGTCTCAGCAGAATCTTTTCATTCATTTCATTAATTACTTAACTGTTGAAAAATCTGTTATTCGCTTCCAGAAAGATACTATGGAAGATTTACAGTTGGAGTTTTAAGATATGATGGGAATGACCTGCCTCATTTGTTATTATAGAGGATGTGCTGATTGGCAGAAAAAGGCTTAGGACATCACTTCTAAACTCAATCTTCACACAAAAGAGGTCACCCCTACAAGTAAAACTATCAGTACCTAAGTTTTGTGCTTCACTGCAGATCATTTAGGGGTTACTGCAGGTCATTCTGGGGTTTCCTTAGGTCATTTAGCAGTTACTTTAGGTCATTTAGGTTACTGCAGGTCATTTAGGGGTTTCCTTAGGTCATTCTGGGGTTGCTCTAGGTCATTAGACTTACTTCAGGTCATTCTGAAGTCACCTTAGGTCATTCTGGGGATACTGCAGGTCATTCTGGGGGCACCTTAGGTAATATAGAGGTTACTGCAGGTCATTCTGGAGTTACTCTAGGTCATGTTGTGGTTACCTTTAATCATTTAGGGGTTACTCTAGGTCATTGGGGTTACCTTAGGTAATTCTGGGGTTATTCTAGGTAATTTAAGGGTTACTTTAGATCATTTCGGTTACTGCAGGGCATTTAGGGGTTTCCTTAGTTCATTCTGGTGTTACTCTAGGTCATTGGAGTTACTGCAGGTCTTACTGGGGTTCCCTTAGGTCATTCTGGGGGAACTGCAGGTCATTTTGGGGTTGCCGCAGGTAATTTGGGGGTTACTGCAGGTCACTCGGGGGTTACTGCAAGTCACTCTGGGGTTACTGCAGGTCATTTAGGGGTTGCTAAGGGTTGGACTTGATGATCTTGGAGGTCTTTTCCAACCCAATCAATTCTATGATTCTACTGCAGGTCATTCTAGGGTTACCTTAGGTCATTCTGGGGTTACTCTAGGTCACTCTGGGGTTTTCTTAGGTCATTCTAGGGGCACTGCAAGTCATTTAGGAGTTACTGCAGGTCATTCTGTGGTTACTGCAGGTCATTCTGATGTTGCTGCAGTCATTTAGGGGTTACCTTAGGTCATTCAGGAGTTACTGCAGGTCATATAGGGGTTACTGCAGGTCATTTAGAGGTTACTCTAGGGCATTCTAGGGTTACTCCGGGTAATTTAGGGGTTACCTTCGGTCATTTTGGGGTTACCTTAGGTCATTCTCTGATCACTGCAGCTCATTCTGGTGTTGTATCTTGGTCACATTGGGGTTACTTTCAGTCACTTAGGGGTTACTCTAGGTCATTTGGGCTACTGCATGTCCTTTAGGGGTCACTTCAGGTCATTCAGGGGTTACTTCAGGTCATTTGGGGGTTACCTTAGGTCATTTGGATTACTGCAGGTCATTCTGGAGTTACCTTAGGTCATTCTGAGGTCACTGCAGGTCATTTTGGGGTTACTCCAGGTCATTTAGTGTTTACCTTCAGTTATTTAGAGCATACCTTAGGTCATTTGGGTGTTACCTTAGGTCATTCTGGTGTTACTCTTGGTTATTCATGTGTTTCTGCAGGTCATTTGGAGGATTCTGTAGTCATTCGGGTTACTGCAGATCATTCTGGGGTTTTCTTAGGTTATTCTGGGGTTACTGCATTTCATTTTGGGCTTACTGCAGGTCATTCTCAGATTACCTGAGGTCATTTAGTGGTTAGTCTAGGTAATTTTGGGTTTTCCTTCGGTAATTTCCAGTCACTCTAGGTCATTCTGGGGTTACCTTAGATCTTTCAGGGACTACTGCAGGTCATTCTAGGGTTACTTCAGGTCATTCTGGGGTTATCTCTGGTCATTTGCGGGTTAATGCCAGTCAGTCTGGGGTTACCTGAGGTAATTTAGGGGTTAATGCTGGTCATTTAGGGGTTTCTCCACGTCATTCTTGGGTTACTGTAGGTCATTCTGGGGTTACTGCAGGTCATTTACATGTTACTCTAGGTCGTTCTGGGGTTTCCTTATATCAATTATGGGGTTGTTTAGGTTATTTATGGGTTATTGCAGGTCATTTAGGGGTTACTCCAGGTCATTTAGGGTTTCCTTAGTTCATATTTGGGTTACTCTAGATCATTTTGGCATTGCATCAGGTCATTTTGGGGTGATATATTAGGAAGAAAGTTGTTTTGGGGGGGTAGTCAGGCATTGGAATGGCCTTCCTAGAGAGGTGGTGGACTCACCATCCCTGGTGGTTTTTAAGGTGAGACTGGATGTGGCACTTAATGCCATGATTTTGTAATCACAGTGGTGTTGGACTTGATGATCTCGGAGGTCTCTTCCAACCCAGTAATTCTATGATTCTACTCTAGGTCATTGGGGTTACTGCTGGTCAAACCCACTCTCTACAGAGACCTTTGCAGTTACTTTACATGGCTTTGGGGTTACTTTAAGTCAACCAATGAAAAACTCAGAAGAAATTCTCTATAGAGAGGTTAATCAGGCATTGGAATGGGTTGCCCAGGGAAGTGGTGGATTCTTCATCCCTGAAGGTTTTTAAGATGAGACTGGACATGGCACTTCATGCCATGGTCTAGTAACTGCAGTGGTGTTGGATCAGGGGTTGGAATTGATGATCTCAGAGGTCTCTTCCAACCTATCTTATTCTATGAAAAAAAAAAAGAGGTATTATGAGAACTACACATTCATTCAGATCCACACAGAGCCAGAGCGAGCTATTTATTGAAGTGAGAAATGATACATATTCTTATCTTTAAGCTGGTGTTAAAAGGCAAAAGTTAGAAAGAATTGATAGATGGCTTAATACATGCTTCAAGAAATCCTCTCTTCAGGCTTTATGTCAAATGCCACTGTAATTTTTAGGTTTTTTGGGTTTTTTTGTTTTTATTTACTTTTTCTAGGAATAGTTAAAGACAGAAAGTTGATATGACCAGAATTGTTAAGGTTGACAGTTCATGAGATAGATTTTGTAAACCTAACTGTGTAGTTCGCATTTTTCTGACTCCTCCAGGAGCTTCTTGTGGCAGTTTTCAGCCCTAGTTCAACGAGGGAATACACGATTCTCCTCCAAATCAAGCTTTACAAAGACTGTTCTTTCTGCCCTCTCGTGGCCACTGGCCAGTTTTGCAACAACGTGAATTCCAAAGGCTTGAATCACATTTCGATAACTCCTTTTACTTTAGGAAACGACATCAAGTTTTGTATCTTCGAGTCAGGTTTTCTGTGTAAAATGTATCTTTCATTTGAGTATAAATGGTTGATTATTTAGATTATCAAATTAATTACTTACAATTCTTTCGGTTTTACGCCATAACACAGAATATGAAACTATAATTCGCATGTTAGAAGAGAAAGTTAAGGAGCACTTATTTTCTAGGCGCTGAAGTAATTTTAGTTCTAGTGCCTGTGCCCTGCTTTTGGATTGTTCACATGAAAAATGCTGCATAATTGCAGGTGACAGCTTCTTTAACTTATTTATAAGTTAAATTGCACTCAGTTTTCATGTTACTCAGTCAATCAATATATCGATTCCACTGGAGTTACTTTATATTTACCTAGACTGATGGCAGCATCAGTCCACAAGGTCAATTTCTATTTTACAAAGATCCTATGCAGTTTCAGTGTGGCCATGCATCCCTTGTATTAATACTGCTGTCCAATACAGGTTTATAGAAAGTTGAATTGTTTTAATTAAGGCTGCTGTTTATCAAATTTTCTGGTAGTATCCACAGAATGGATAGGTATGCATACCCGCACAGTGACGGTTCTCTTGCTTGTTAGCTGGTGAGGGTCTGAACAAGACATTCTGTAGCAGACGTCTGAGACTATATAATACAATAGTGATTTAAGAAAAAATTGTTATAAACAAATAAGAATAGATTATTCACCATCAAGATAATACTGGAAAATGAGAATGCTTTTGTCTTATATGTTAGAAAAGAGGGGGAAAAAAACTTACTACCTTACATATTACCTGCAGACTTTTTTCTATGTATTCTATTTCAGTCAGCCCAAGTTACTATATCCTCATCTCAGTGATTTCTGGGGTAACTAAGAAAATCACTACTCACATGTTCTGCCAGTGCCAAACTGTGCACCATCTGCACATAGCAGCAGAGGCAAAAAAGATCCAGAAACAATTTATCACTAGTTATACATCTGAGATGAGAGTGGGGGAGTTCTGCAATCCTCCAGGCCACCCCTGTGGATTCATAAAATCATATGCAGTATGAATGTGTGCAAGAATACATTTGCTAGGAAATGTCTTGAAATATAGAACTTCTAGGAGTGTGTAGCAATGGCTGAGTTGGCACAGGAAGTACCTTCTGAAAACTGTCTGCTCTTGCCCCCTGCCCTGCTCTTTCCACAGACTTGACATGTCAAGAGCAATTCAGAATCATCTGTGTTCACTCTTCTTTCCAGATTCCATAGGCCACCTGTGATCCCAGTATAACCACTCGATAGGTATCCTGAAGTGCCTCCACTGGTATTTAACATCTTCATAGGCATCTAAATTAAGGTTCTGACTTTTCTTCCACAGCTACCAGAAGAAATCAGCTGCTGAATCCGTAGTACCTTTTAATTTGAAATGTCTCTTGAGGGAGTGGCAAACCTGCAGCTCTCAGAATAGATGATGGTCTTCAAAGGCAAGCAGGTACTTAGTCAAAATGGTAACCACACTCAAAGACAAGCTCAGCACCCAACATATGCTTTTATGTATTCCTTGAGCCTTTCTCTTCAACAACAGAGTTCAAAGAAAGTTTGTCTTCATTATTTTACCAATAAATTTCTCCATATTTGCCATATAATAAATTCCAAACACTTCTATTACCCCAAGATATAGATGTATTTTATGTACCCACAAAGTCGAGCAGCTAAGAGAAATAGAAAGTGTTCCAGGTCTAAACGCTTCAAACCCACAACAAGTGTCCTAATATGACAAAACAGGGGAAAATAGCCAAGTAGTCAGCACGTTCCAGAAAATGGGAACTGTTAAACACTCTTACCTACCTGTACCATTACTACTATTGACTAGGAAATCTTCTGTTGTTGGAAGCGACGTACACTTGGTGAGGAGCTTGGGATCAAACAAAGGTGTATAGGGACATAGACAAGAAGATTCTTTTGTGAAGTAACAGTTTTGTCTTAGCCTGCATCTCCCAAGCTTGAAGAATCATAGAATCACCAAAAAAATTTTTGGGTTAAAAGGGTCCTCTGGAGTTCAAGTGGTCCAACCTCCTGTTGAAAGCAGGGCCTTAAAAGAAATAATTGTCCGCTGAGGTGCTGCTATGTGAGACAAAGCAGTACTTGTGTGCCTCTGAGAATTTAGGATGTAGCAAATTCAATTTTCCTGTGCAAAGTTTTTCTGACCTATGTCTGTCTTAATCGCCTGACTCCTCTTCTAAGACCTGCAAACAATTGAAACAACCTCCTGGTTTCCTTTTCACTTTATCCACTATCAGCAGGTTGGTGGATGGTCATAAAGGAATGGAATGAATGACTTTAATAGCATTCAATATCTTCTGTTTTTAGAAAACTGTTACAACCATATGCTTTTCTAATACTACAGGTACAGTGGTAGCCTACAAAGGTGTCTTGAGTTTTCTGAAAGCCTATCTAGAATATTTCTTCCAGCAGATAACTTTAGGCCTCCAAGTGAATAATTTGGATGGCAACTCTAAGACACCCATTTTTTTGTTGGTTTTCACCAAAATTTTAATTGGATACAGTTCTGAGTAGGGTCATAGTACTGAACTTCTGGCTAAACATTGTATAGGATATATGTGCATAGATATGAAAAGAAGAAAAAATGCATTTTACACTATCCACCATTCTTGAGATAAAATACACATAAGGATACTGTAAGCCTCTTTCTTTCCTAACAGCACAGATATTTCTCATCCATACTCTGTGCTACAAGAGATCTGAGTGGCACTAGCCACTCTACATTTATGTAGGCCCTTCTACACCTTACGTCATCAGGTGAGCAGCATGAATGCAAATCAACTATCTGTGGTTGTCTGTGCCTCTGCGCTAGATGTACTTTAGTGGGTGTCACTAATGAAAGCATTTCCAATTCCTGCTAATGGCTGCTCTTAAACTTGGGGCAGTTTTTAAAATGTCCTGTTTAGAGTTTGGAAATTTCTAGTGGTCTGTGATGACTCAGGCTAGCCCACTTGTCATATTCTGAAGAAAATACAAAAGCAATTGCAAAAGCAGTTGAAGGGAATCTAAGACTGACAGATTTCAAATGCCAGGTTCCCATGTCTGGCTCCTTCTGAAGGTAAACCAAAAGTGTCACTTTACATTCTACTAAATCTGTCCAAATGGTATCATGAAATCAATCACATGATGAGCCCTTGGACTTATAAATTAATCAGAAGATTGTCAGCTGTCTTCTCTATAAGCTGAAGTCAGAATCTAAAATAAGCCTGGTGTTTTAGCATGGAGACTTTAATAATAGACATAAATATTAGTTGTATGGCAAGAAAGGCTGGGAGCTCCTGAACCCTACTAGAATACATGCCAGTAAGCCTCAATAGTCTGTCAATTGATTTACTCAAGTCCTTTCCTTGCTTTTTCCCAATTCATGAATAATATTTATATATGGATAATAAATAATCCAGTGAGTGATAGCTGGAGAAATGTATGTTGCCTGTTGTGCCCCTTCTTCTCCTGTTGCACTATCCAGTGATTGTTTTCTTGGCTCACATGCTCTCAAGCCAAACAGAAATTTTGCACAGCATAGCATAATTCCTCCTTTACGTAGTTTTCACCTAGCTGTTTCTCTGCTGAGGGAAAATAAATCAACAGTCATCTTCTATATTCTTGCTGTGAAGCTTGCAATAGGAGGACAACCTAACTGTACTAGCTGCTGGGCCGATGTTTGGGCTTCTGCTTTCCTCCCACAGCAGCCATCATTAATGCAAATTGATGTGTACCCTTTCACTATTGCTAGGTGATATGTGCCTTAAAAAGGCAGCTTCTATTGCCGCTCAGGGATTCTCACAAATCTTATGTGCTCTTGGTTCACATGATGTGCAGTGAGGTTTGCAGGACCAGAAACACAACCCAAAGTTCAGGGCATTTCCTTCTGCTATTCGTTTGACTGTAAATCATTTTAAGATCCCAGTTTTCCTGACTAAAGAAAGAATGACACCTGTTCTTGTGGCAGGCAATGACAAGGCTTCTACTTCATATCCTGGCTCTTTGACTTTCTCCGCACACACAAAATTTGTTGACCAGTGTCCTTCAGCATGGACTTGGCCACTATACCAAAGTGTTGTACTGCAAAACAGGTCTTTCACCAGCACTTGTTCATGCTTTTTCTGAGGCTCAGAGAGAAGCCCAAAGATTGGTTTGGGATTCTTACATTCAAAAGGTGCAATCTGTTTTTAATCTGTTTAGATCTCTTTGTTATTTCAAGTATGAGTTAGCAGAGAGAATAGATACTCTCAGGAATGTGGTCTGATTCCTTTGGGTTGAATTAGACAAGCCACAGATTAAATGGTGTTGTGTTTTGAGTAGCCTCCTCATTAACTAAATTAGAGAGAAATGGCCATTCAGGCTCTGTCCCAACTATGAATTGACCTGATCAATTTGATTAGCTTTTTTTTCCCAGGTTCCTCTAAAGATAAGTGGAATGTAAGGATGTCTGGTTACTGGTTATTCAGCACAAAATACTAAGACAAGAGACAGGAGAAGTAACAAATTGGACTCTCAGATACCCAAACCTCGAGCAAGAGGACATAATAAGACTAACAAAGAGCAGAATTCTTAGATCGCTGCTTGATGGGACTCCAAAGAAACCACTCAATACCTTGAGGAGGTTCAGCTAGAGCTCTGGATCTGGTATCTTGGATCTCATGGGAAGTTGCAAAACAATGGGATACTTAAAAGAGCTTGTAGGATCATATAAAACTTATTATGGAATGTGTTAAGGGATATGGGAAAGTGCTAAACTTGTTTTGAGATGTTTATGGGAGCACAAAAGACAGTTAAAGGGCGGGATCAAGACAGATGAAAAGAGAACAAGCATAGGAAAATGAAGAAGAGGAGGGATAAAAGAGATTGTCTGCAAGTGGTCAAGCTGCTGTCAGTAATTTTATTCAGACTGTGCCCTGTGCCTCATCTCATCAGTGTGTCTTATCTTCTTGTTAAACTCAGTAATTGAATGTTTTCCTTTATGAGTGCATGGACACGAGTGTGTATGATCTGCTTGCAAATCTCAAGCCAGGCTAACTGGTGTGCTGAGTGAGTGGTCTGATTGGCATGCAGGTCTGAGGGGCTAGGAACTGGAGAGGCATATTGTGTGGACACAAGCTATTGAGCAGACTGAGCATCAAACAGCTGCTGAAGAAGGGACCCGTTTGTCTGTATGATTCTAATACCAATTTAAAGCTGGAAGGGAGCCAGCTACCTGAGACAAGTTGCCTTTGAGATTTATATCTAACATGACATGTAAACAACAGGAAAAGTGCTTTCTCAGCATTCTACTTGTTTTTCTTTAGCTGCGTATGACATAAAGACTATTGGTGGTTTTGATCCTGCTTCTGTTTGTTATTCACATTGTAGACTTCTTTTACTTTGATCCATGCATCTTTATTTATATTATGCTTCTTTTATTTTTGCTTAAAATGCTTTCAATTATAGGTGTTACAACCAACAGGACATAAGTTGCGCAGAAGTAAATAGAATTTATACTACAGTGCCACTGAAGAAAACTACAATAATCACTACAATTATCATTGCCTTATATGTCAAGGGTTTGTACAGAATTAATGTACTATTCATAACATGAAGACAGGTTTACATTTCAGTTCACGTTTCCTTTTCATGACTTTAGATTTGAAAACACATTGCAGCTTTTCCAAGTCCTTCGGATTCTGTCTTCATAATTTGATTCCAGTATTAATGTAACTGTTAGAATTCATATCCCTAAAAATAGCAGACAAATTAAACAAAATCTGTTACAATTAAGTGAGAAAGGAATGAAAGGAATCAAGTTAAATAACAAAAAAATCCTGGCCTCTGATATATCAGCTATCTTTCCTGGCCTGACCTTTTACTCTACACGTGTCATATCCAAGTGAGGGGTAGCCAAATGAAACTTGGTTACAAGGCAAATGAGCAGTTCCTAATATAGCAGCAATTAAAATAAGAAAGATTGTTATTGAAAAGCTGGTTTATTATTCTTAGTTAAGGGCAGGAAATAGTTCTCTTATCCTGAAAAAAATACTGAGAAGTCAAAAAAAAGTTTTCATCTTAACTTGGAATGAAAAAATCAAAATCCCAAATATTGTCTCAGTATGAAAATCTAGGAAAAAACTAGGCTCAGATGAGACAAAAAATTTTCAAAATGCTGCTATTCAGCTTGGATTTTTTTTTAACTCTAATTTGCATTAATTTAGCAAATGTAAGAGTAATTTTTAGGGGAGTTTGTCATTTTATAATGATGAAAAGGGATATTTTATTGGTTTTGATTTTTTTTTACCAAAGCTATAACTTTTCAAAATGAAATCTGATCTAAAAAAGCATCAGACCTTATCCTGTCATATGAACATTTTTAGATTTGGTTATTTGGTGTCTTCTCATTAGAAAAGATTTTATAAAGAGATTCTCTACCAGTTTTTTTGATGAAACTTTTTGATTTGAATCTTTCTTTCAGCAAATTGAACTTACATTGAAATGCTTAGGAATATTCTTTGAGCAATTTTAGCCATATTTGATCATCACTAACCTATGATTTAATATGCATTTTAATATATGGCTTGAACACTTGTGTAGTATTACCTGGTTCGGATTCCTGACTGACAGTCAGTGACTTCCCAAATCTCTGTGGTAAATTTAGAAGTGATTGACTGGAACTTTTAGCAAGTGAAGATCTCCCAAGCCTGTATGATACCTTTGGAGCATGATTAGGTATATTCTCTCCAAAAGCTCTTCCAAATCTCAGTGGCAAATTAGCGAATGGTTTAATGCTTCTTTCTTCTGGATAATTTCTTCCAAATCTAAGTGGTAAATTAGCAACTGAATTTGGCATCTTATTTACTGTGAAAGGGCTCATTTTAATGATATTTTTTGATCCCCAGTCTTCCATGTCTTCAAAATTGAGACTCCTCTGTTTTTCTTCCAAAATATCATCTTTAATCTAAAAAAAAAGTAATTTAAAAGAATAATTCTATCATTTTATAGGGAATTACTGCAACTACCAATCACACAAAACATTCATTTTCATATCTCCTTAGAAAACTTCTGGGTAACTGTTTCTTTGTTTGTTTGTTTGGTTGGTTTTTAACATATAATGCTTTTTGGCTGTATTTGCTAAACTCCATATTACCTGTCTCATGATGTAAAGAGCAGCTGTTGCCTGAAATGCTGTATCAGCATGTCCCTTCTTATGGAGCAATGTTCTTTCCTGGGCATCTTGAAAATCATGTACTTTTGTTACAAAAATAAGTTTCCAAGCTTTAACAGCAAATATGTGCAAATATGGTTTTAAATTTCTGTTAAAGACACAGATGCTGCTTAACCTAACTTCGATTCCTTGTCCCTATTTGGTGACTTCCCTATGAGTTTCTCCAGTTACTGGCAGAGAAGGGGAATGAACCATTCCAGTTCATACTTCATGATTAAGACATTAAATAAACTATCCCTCTGATTGCACCTGCACACCCCTTCTGGAAGTATATAAAAGACAGTAAGCTGAAGACCAGAGGCTTTCACTAGCATAATTGAAGCTGTATTTTGGTTTGAAGGATGTTTATTATGTCCATGATGATAAGTCAAAAAGGGAGGTTGGCTTTCATTTCCTAGGGAGTATTTGCAGGGCAGGCATGAAAAATAATACAGATGAAGTGTGCAAATTTCATTTGGCCTCTATTGAGACATAATAAATGTGAAAACCTGCAAAGAAATTTTTATAGTCAATTTCCAGAGTAAAATTTTAAGACCATTAATTATATTAGATTTAAAATGTGTTTATAGTTTTTCTTTAAGTATTACATACATGCCTTTATTAATTTGGGATTAATAATCTATCTGTTATATTATGTGCATAAAATCCCTGACAGGAATGTTAATTGAGACCCCACTGTGTCAGTAAGAAACATTTCAGAAAAAGTCTTAGCTTAATCGCAAAGCTGTATTGCAAGGAAATTGAAACATGAATTGATTTACACAGTATGTGTATCCGAGCAAATGAATTTCCTGCAAATTCTTTCAACAAGCTTTTTTCATACTGCTAGTGCTGTAATGTTGAATGCTGTGCAATGAATTTGGGAGAGCCTTTGCCAGAAAGTCCAATGTGCTCAGGATCTGATCCATAGTTCCTCCAAAGAATGTCAAAGTAATACAGATCTTACCTGGTAATATTTATCATCGTCTTCTCTGCTCTGCAGGCTGGACTTCATCAGTTCATTTAGGCACATACTATTTGATGTTAGAAAGACCACTATAGCTAGAACTAACAGATGAAACTTCTTGGTTGAAATTACTTTCATTTTTCTTGGGATAAGCTTACTTAGAGAGCTCAGAATCTGCAGAGAAAAGAAAACTGCCATCTTTTTATAGAATCAGAAAACAAAGAATTTTTTTTTTTTTGCTATGACATCAGTGTCCAAAGCTCCAGTTTTTAATATTAATTAGGGAAATAATTTGAATGTATTTGAAGAATGTTCACAAATTTTTTGTGAAGCTTTTTAAACAACATAACTTCTTGTTAGAATGTGCTGACTTCACAAATATTTTCTTCTGATGAAGTATGTCTTAATTAACTAATTAAGCCACAACAGTAGGGATAGACAATAGCCACAATGTTCCATCACCAGTAAACAAAATCACCTTGTTTCTTTCTTTTGTATCAGTGTCCTCAGAAGGACTATGAAAGGAAGCTTTCTCCATGTAAGTATTCTGCTTAAATGGTCCTTTTGGACCATAGAATGCTTCTTTATGTACCTGTGTACAGCTACAGACATTTAGCCCATTGAAACCAAGTGCTGTCTGTTGAAGCTGTTGATCAGGCCATATGAGATGTTATGCATCAATGTGATCTATTGGTATGCATAGAGTCTATGCTGCAAATTGGATGTGCTGATTTGCATTTAGAATGGATTAGGTACATGTTTTTGAAACCCTGCCCATCAGTTAAATTCTTAAAACTTTCAAAGGTCATGTTACATCTATATTCTTAAGGCCAAATTTCCAACAGTGGTTTTTAAAAAGGCATCTGCACTTTGCCTCACGCAGTGGAAGCACTGGACTGCCCATGCGTGTGCTGTCCCAGAAGGAGATTCAGGGTGCACACTAAGTGTACCCTTAAAGTTCCTATTGAATTGGTTGCTAGGTAGGCTGACATTAAAAAAAATAAAAGCATACTGTGTTGTTCTTCCATTTGTTATTCTTAAATTCTTGAACTGATTTAAGTTAATACTTAAAATCAGCCACATATGGAAGAAACCTGATTGCTCATGGTAAGTGCTCACACTGGAAACTGGACTCTAGACATGTTATTTTGCAGTTCAACACCAGGGTTGTAAAATGTTTGTTCCACTGCAGCACTGGAAATGTTGGCTCAAGAGAACATGTTTTATGCTGTGGGCAGCATGGATAGTATGGATTGTTTATCTGTTGACAGTATGTTACTGTCTTCTCTGCACAGTGAAGCTGAAGGAGTTGCAAGTAACCTTATTTTAGAATTAAGTTGGCTGGTTTTATGGGTGCATGCATGGGGTCATTCCTACTTTAGATTCCCTGAAACTGAGATTCTGAAAGCCATAACCAGTCTTCAGAGGGAAATCCTATTGGCAGATCTGGAAGTGAAAAGGGAACAGTTTCTCTTGGATGAACTTCACCAGGTAGAGAGGGTGTGAAAGATTCTGCTCATTTTTTATGTGACAGGAGACCATAAAATTATTAAAATAGATGAGAATGGTATTAGTAAACTAATTAGGAGTACTGTGAGAAAAGAATGCATTTTAATCAGTCACTGGCTTTTGTGTAACACTTTCCCCCTGCTGTAGTACACACTATTTACATTAATTTCCTCTTTGTTTCTTGTCTATGTGCAGTCCTTCTAGCTCTGGCTGACAGCAGAAAAGCTTGGCTTCAAAGACCATAGAATCACAGATTGTTTGGGGTTGGAAGGGACTCTAAAGGTCATCTAGTTCCAACCCTCCATGCCGTAGTCTAGTTCCACTAGACCAGGTTGCTCCAAGTCCCATCCAAGCTGGCCTTGAACACTTCCAGAGATTAGACATCCATAACTTTTCTTATCAACATGTTCCAGTGCCTCACCACTCTGACAGTGAAGAATTTCTTTCTTGTATCTAATCCAAATTCACTCTCTTTAAAGCCATTCCCCCTTGTCCTATCACTGCAGGCCCTTGTAAAAAGTCCCTCTCCAGCTTTCTTTCAGGCCCCCTTTGGTTACTCTCCCTGGAGCCTTCTCTTCTCCAAGCTGAACAACACCAGGTCTCTCAGCCTTCCCTCATAGGAGAGGTGCTCCAGCCCTCTAGTCATCTTTGTGGCCCTCCTCTGGATCCACTCCAGCAAGTCCATGTCCTTATTGTGTTGGGTAGCAATTGTCTCTTTTCACCAAGAGCTGAATGTGGGTTCCTTGCTCTCTGGTGTCTCATGTCAGGGGGCTTCCATCTGTGGGAACAGATGGATTTTCCAAGTTCATTTTCTTTATGGTAACATCATCATCATCATGGCTAGGCTTCGGGAATGAAGATTTGGGAAGGGCTCTACCCACACTTGCTGCAAGTGCGCTGGTGGCTAAAAAGGCCGATATGAGATAGGCAAGTCTGGTTGCAAAAAGCAAAGCAGAAAGTCTCCATAGGCGGTGTTGGTGAGGCACGGTTCTTTCTGCGTTATCTTTTCTCCTCGAGACTGATTCCTCGTATGTTCACAAAGGAATCAGCAGTGTTATGG
>VWZG01012243.1:0-51892 GCA_013396735.1 Grallaria varia
CCTGAAGTTGTGTCAGGGGAAGTCTGAGCTGGATATTAGAAAAAGGTTCTTCATCCAGAGGGTGGTTGGGTGCTGGAACAGGCTCCCCAAGAAGTGTTTGGATGATACTCTCAGGCACATGGTGAGACCCTTGGGGATGATTCTGTGCAGGGGCAGGAATGGCATTCAATGTTCATTATGGGTCCCTTCCAGCTCAGCATAGTCTGTGATTCTGTGAAATCTCTTGGTAGAATTGAACAAATGAGCACTTTCAGCAGCAGGTCACATCACGCAATAGGGAGCCCGTTATCCTCTCAGCTCAGCAGGAGTCTGCTTAGGCTGTGTTTGAAAGCCACTGGCAGGGCACAGTGCCAGTTTTTGCAGTCTGCATCTTCTATTCAGCAAGACTAGTTCAAACACTGTCCACATCTCCAGAGACATAGCACCTCCCTGCCTCCATGGACAGGTTATACACTGCCAGGATGCATTAGGCAGCTCACTTGTCAAAGCCATGTGCTGTGGGAACACAAGCTTAGTTCTGGATATGAACTCAACTATTCTGGTCTTTCAAATGCGATAGGATGTTGGATCTTTGCCCAACTTACTGAGATACTGGTTTAAGGCAGAGCAGCTTTATTTTGTTTCTGCTGCTTTTTCAGTTTTTCTGACCCATCAAGACATTCTAGTTAATCCTGGTAGCTGTGTCCTGACAACTGGAGGCCCTGTGTCTGAAGTAGGTCCATCACCCCTTTGCAGCATGTTTTTCAATACAAGTAGGGAATACTCATCAGGCAAATAACTTGTATGTAGCTGGAACTTAGTTGTGAGTGGCAAAGGGACTACAGACCTATGACATAACAGAGTTTTACCAGAGAGAAGGAACAATCTTTTCAATAAATGCAGCAATCATTTTAGTGAGGGCTTTAGCTTTTCTCCCTTTAAGGTGTTCTAACTTCAGTCTAAATTTGAGCCAGATAAAAAGGAGCAAACAAAAGTCTGTGACAGCTGCTTTACAAATTGATCATTAAGAGCAGTCACCACTGAAAGCTGGAAGGTTGAAAATCTTTTCTTTCCTCCCATCAGGTGATACAATCACACTTTGCTTAAATACCAGTAGCTTGAACTTTATGGACTTTGTTAACTATGAGTGCACTGTATTTCCAGGACAACGCCCTGGAGAGGTTCTTCACTTTGTGCCATTCTCTTGAAAATCAAGTGACGTTCCCCATTCGACTGATGGATCAGAAGATTACAGAGGCTTCACTGGAACATGAACTGAAACTCAGCATTATTTGTTTGAATTCTTCACGCCTTGAACCTCTTGTCTTGTTTTTGCATATGGTACTAGATAAACTCTTCCAGCTGGCTGTGCAGCCCATGGTCATAGCTGGCCAGACAGGTATTTACTGGTTCATGGCCTTCAAGTGGCAGTGCAAGCAACCTAGAAATGTGGGGGAAATCATTGCTAAATATCCTAGCTCAGATTTAGTATTTGGGGTAGTCCACTTCAGAAAGAGCTGTGCTTCTCAGAACACAGTGTCACTGCACAATTTAATCAGGTTTAGCTGAGTTCCTGCCTTCTCTCCTTTTCCTCTACATATAAGACTCTCAGACTCTGACTGGGAAGTACATTAAACTGTAATTGTTTACTTATCTAAAAATACAGATCAGAAAGTGGGTTGTGGTTCGACTTTGTGTGGAATTCAGTTGTTCTGAAAGCAAAACACTAGTAAAATCATTATCCTACTGACAATTGCTGTCTGCACCATATCCTCTGCCCAAATATCTTTAGAGAGAGTTGAATAAGCACAAAAAGAGAGGGCATAGTAGTACACACTGATTTTTCTGTTACTGAAGGTGGCAGCTGCCCATTGTGTATATTAGCTCTGGAGAGAAGGCATACTTGGAAACAGTAGTGCAGTTCATTTTCTATCTCATTTTGGGAATCAACACTTGTCATCCATTACAATACTTGTGCAAAAGCCTGCTAGCTTGTATTTGTCTGTCAGCTGCAGAATAATGAGTCTTAGTGTTCTTTGGGTAGGTAGTTAGTAGGAAATGTGTGAAGGCTGCTAGACATGATAATTAACAGTTACAGTCTGCCTTTACATAGCACAGAGTGACACAATAGCAGTGATAGGGTTGAAAGTCAGTGGGTGTGCTGAGTAGTATTTATTTGTCTATGTAGACTTCGCGTCTGGTCAGGTATAGCAATTACTATCTAGAGCTCTGAGTCTGTTAAGGACTGAATTAAAGCTTGTAGGATTAGTTGTTGGTACAAAGAATGCCTTCAGTGCTGACACTAATTCTTGCCTTTGTTTCACAGCCAACTTCTCACAGTTTGCCTTTGAATCTGTGGTCGCAATAGTGAGCAGTCTCCACAACAGCAAAGAGATGAGCAAAGATCAGCATGGGAGGAACTGCCTCCTGGCATCTTATGTGTACTATGTGTTTCGCCTGCCAGACCCTCAAAGAGAAGTGGTCAAACCAGGTATTATTGGTGCAAGGGTTGCTAAAGTATTCCTTTTTCTTGATACATGCCATTCAGCATGATACTTCTGAAAGGATGACCTGAGGAACTGACCTGTAAGATAGCAAACAACTTCTCAGACCCAGACTGCATACTTTTTAAGCACTGCACTATTCTGATACATCATTTTTCTCAGAGGTAGGTCAGGAATATCAGTGCTGCAAAGAGTAACATGCACTTGCCATTCATAATCTCCATCTCTCAGTTATTCATTTAAGATGCAGAGTTAACGGGAGAGAACTCCACAACTACAAGCAATGTTGTAGCTTCATGAAGATGAAAGCAAGAGGTGTTGTTTAAACTGAAGATTTCTTTAGAGGAATTTCCTTCATAAATTAAAACAGCCTTAGGAAGCCAATTTTTTATTGACCTGCACATCAGTGAATTACTTTTGATGCCTCAGGGCTTTTGTTTTCATGCAAACTGACTTACTACCAAGTGGCATAGGGCCAAGCTCAACCAATTTCTCCATTGTGTTAGCAGTGTCATCAGAGAATAAAACATTTTATGCTGGTCATCAGGTTGAGACAGGTGATTCTTCTCCTCTTCTGAGCCCTGCTAAGGCCATACCTAGAGTGATGTGTCCAGTTCTGGACTCCCCAGTACAAGAGAGACATGAATATGTTGGACAGGGACCAGCCAAGGGCAATGAAAGTGACAAAGGGACTGGAGTGTCTCTTCAGTGGAGAAAGGCTAGGGGAGTTGGGACTGTTCAGCCTGGAGAAGAGAAGGCTCAAGGAGGATCTTCAGTGTGCACAAAGAGCTGAAGAGAAAGTGCAAAAAAGGCAGAAACTGGCTGTTTCCAGTGGCACCCAGTGAGAAGATCAGAGGCAATGGGCACACACTGAAATGCAGTGAACATGAGGAAACCCTTTTTTTCCTGAGAGACTGTCTGAGCACTGGCACAGGTTTCCCAGAGAGGTTGCACAAGTCTCTTGCCTTGGAGACCGTAGAAAACCAGCTGGACATGGTCCTGGACAGCTGACTCAAGGTGACCTTCTTGAGCAGAAGGGTTGGACCAGATGGCCTTCAGAGGGCCTTTCCAACCTCAACCATTCTGTAATTCTGCTGCAATCATTGTCCTAGCCTATAGGATTAATTTGATCAGTTGGTGTATGTTAAATGACTTACCGCCAAGCAGTTGTGCTGTGGGAGCTAAAGGTACCTAGGCCTTTTCTATTCCAAATATTCATTTAAATCCCCCTTGAGGGACATTTAGACTGATGTTAAGACAAGCTAAAATGCATGAGCTTGCATACACTTATCCTGGAAAATAAGGTCCATGGCGAAACGGAAAAATAGATAATCAATTAGTGAAATTCCTGATGGCAGTGCTCCCTGCCTCCTTGGATACTTTGCACGTGGTATTAAATATTACATGTTGAAGGTGGTATTTTATGTTCAGGCCTGTGAATATTGTCTTAATCTACTGCAAATTAAAAAAAGCTGAAGGGAAGCAAGAGCTATTGTAATAGTGCTGCTGCTCAGGTAGTCCTTTTAATCCGTGTGCAATCACCCTTTGTGCTGTTGGCTGGAATAATACCTGCACCTTGTCATTCAATGCCTGCGTAGTTTATTAATGAAGCAGTTGGTGGTGGGATTTTCAGGAGCTTTGTGCTTTTCAAAATGTTGCTGCTATAATAGTGCTCCGCAAAACTGGCTTGAATCTCATGTTTGTCTCATATATATGTCCCTTAGTCTTAATTCGAACATCTCCTCATGGGCAGGTGCAGGCAGCAGTGCCATTTCAACAGAGTCTCGTTATTACACATTTGGACGCACTTCCGCTGTCTCTGTTGGAAGTAAACTCCTGCAGAGCCGAGTGATAAGCTGCAGCAATCCTGACATCACTATTACACAAAATGCTACTGATGAGGAGGTCAAAAATATCATGACATCCAAGGTGAGAGAACAAAGTCAAATATCTGGAGAATGGTATCGTCCAAAACCTAATAATCTAGATTTTTTCTTCAAGGGTCAGATTTGCTTCTTGTAAATGCACTGTATATATCCCCAGAAGCATTTCCTGTTTATCTGATTTGGCACAGACACACATTAAATCCCTTTGCTAAATTCTGATGTCTCTTATCAGTGGAGTGCAAGAGATAGGAATTCTGCCTCGTTTGTGGCTTAGATACTCCACTGAGGGATTTGCTTTTTTGACACGCTTTTCTTTCAGTGTTTCATATGTAAAATACTGCTTCTCAAGTAGGTTGTTCTCAGAAACATTTTTAAGTTTTTTGCCATTGAATGCCCGTGTGTCTCTCTGGTTAAAGTGAATGGGTGCTGGTCTGCAGCAAATGAAGCCTGAACTAGTAAGATGCACAGGCTTTGAGTTTGTTCATATGGGCATATGTATTCATCCATAGCAATTTTTATAATGTAGACTTGAGTGTAATAACTTCATTAATTTTACTATAATGTACTGTGTCCTAAGGGGGAAAAAACCCCAACGAAACAGAGATCAACGCATTTTTCCAAATTAACACAAAATTAAAATGTTTGATATTACAGCTTCATCACGTTGATAAATGTAGCAACTTACCATTGGCTACTGCCGTTTCACTGCCTTTCAAATCTGCATTGCTTTTATTGGAAGGAGGACTCCGGGATGCTAATTAATTTCGGATGTAGTTCCGGAGGATACACCTTCTGAGCGGTGAATCGTACCTTCCAAAAAGGAGCTGCAGTGCTGCCATGGGGCACGGGATGGCAGTGCTGGCATTTGCACCCTCCTGCGCTGCTGCTGCTCCCAGGTGGCCTTCAGCCTCCACCAGGAAGCATCATAGGGAGAAGGAAAGAGAAGAGCTGTTTAGGTGAACCTCTGTGCATACCCTAAGAAAAGACCCAAAACCAAAACCCGAACAAAAAAAGCCCAACGAAAAAACAACAAACAACAACCGCTGCTGATTTCTTCTCTGTTAATGAGCTTATGTAATTTATTAACTTACTATTATGTTTTCCTTCTGGCTATGTCCTCCAGCCTGTGGATCACAGCTCCAGTCGAATGTCTTACTATGTTGAAGGAACAAATGACATGTCAAGCATTTGTGCAAACCCAAGACCATCCAATAAAAAGGTAGGCAACCACTGTGTGTGAGGGAATTCCTTAACAGAAAATGGAGCATCCTGCAGTGGTGCTGGCAATTAGTACTTCTAAATGAGGAGAGGGGAAAGACAGAATAAAATAACAACCAGTGTTATCAAACAAGGCATTTGTGATGGAATATTGAATCAGTGGGTAAATGTTACTCCAATCTTTCTGCTTCTGCTCAAGTCTTAGATTCTTTTTCCAGGACAGATTTAGACAAGTAGCAGCCTGTTTGGATCCTGCTTTGCTTTCTTTCTCAAGGTCTTCGGTTGTTTTCCACTGGTGTTTACCTTTGGATACCTGCCTTTACATGTTACAGTAAACTCCACTCAGAAATGTTCACCTCCTCTTTCTTCTGTAAAGAGTGTTTTTCTTTGTCCCTTTTCGTAACTTTTAGAGCCAAGAAATTCCTTTCTATTCTGAGTATGTATTCATTAGCAACACAGAAGATACCATATCACATAAATACTTTTTCCAGTGCTGTATCTAGTGTTTGGCATTGATCATCAGCAGTGACTTTGAATGAAGAAGCAGGGAGAAAGCTCTGCAATGAGCTATTCAGAATCTGAGTTACACTTAACAAGCTCTCTAGTCTTACTCCTGTTTATTGGATTGCTTTCTGTCAAAAAGCACAGAGCTTTATACCCAGTTTGTATATCGTGTGGATTAATTTGTGCTATTCAATGTAATTATCCTTAGGAATATCATTAGCTTTATTCTTTGTGTCAGGAACAGAAAAGGGATATTGCAATAAATTTTTAGTCTGTATTTGAATTTTCTAAAAGTTTAGATAATTGGGATAAGGTGTCTTCTGCTTAGATCTCACTGCAAAAAGTATTGTTTCCAAATACAAACCTCTGTACGAGGTCTGTACTACAGACTCAATCTTAGTTCCACCTTCTCTCAAAAAAAACATGGATCTGTCAAATTAAAACACTTAGTAGGTAGTGGGAAACATGACTACTCCCTTTCATACACACAGCCTGAGGACAGACCACAGGCATTTCCCTGTTCAGTTATTCAGGATTCTGGATCCACAGAAAAATGGGTCCAAAAGTCTTTGTGTCACCAACATTGTTTAAATGTTATTTTGGTCAAATCTGCCTTCTGATCCTACAACGACATCCACACACCCCCATCTAGTTGCAGACTCCCCAGAATGGAGGAGTTTCTCACAGGAAAGATGGGGGATGTTGAAAATGGAAGAGGAGTTGATTGAAAAATCATTTTCCAACAGTCTGTGTTTATTATCTAGCATTTCCACGAGGAGCTGGCACTGCAGATGGTGGTCAGCACAGGCATGGTGAGAGAATCTGTCTTCAAGTATGCCTGGTTCTTCTTTGAACTCCTGGTAAGATTGGATAGTGGTATTTCACATTTAGTTAATGGTGGAATGTAGTAGATATTCCAGGCACTGATTTAGTTGGGTGGTGACCTCTTCAGTTATTCAGTGCCACTGTATAAAGGAAAGGTCTCAAATAATGGAAATACAACTAAAGAATTCTTCATATTCAGCCCCATTCCACACTGATGGCAAAGTTCTGTATGAGCTACATGAGCAGTGGTCCACAGCTTGCAAAAGACTGAGAGACACTTATCAAACCAAGACCTTCCTTTTCTGTGAATAGCTGTTCCTGTCTTTTCCATTTTGTTAACAACATGGGAGCAGTGACAAAGCTCCACAAACACGGTTTTACATAGCCCTGAGGTGATATATGGCAGTGGAAAAAACATACTGATTTCTACTGGCAGCATATATGTAAGCCAACATCAGGTCAAAAAATAACAATTCCACAAGTGTCACTCCCTGTCCATCATGAAGGGCAAAAGATGCAAACAGCAGCACTTCAAAACTGCAGATGCAAGGGTTTGGGGGAGGGTGATTCTGATGTCAGATGCTGAGAGTATCCAACTGCATGAATATGAACAGAAATCAGTGTCTTGACTGTGTTTGAGTCTTAGGCTCTCTGTTGTCATTATCACTACAAGTAGGATTTATCACAGCAGCTCCGAGAAGATGAGTGATTACATTGTGGGAAAAAGAAGTAGGAAATCTTACAACCTTAAAGTAGTATCTTACCTCCAGTTTGGGCATGTTTTTAGGGTTTTTTTCCTGCTTTGCAGATAAAGAGTATGGCTCAGTATGTTCATAACATAGAGAAGCAAGACAACCCACGAAGAAGCCGGTTTTCCAATCGCTTCAAAGATGATATTACCACTATAGTTACTGTGATTGCTTCAGAGATTGCTGCACTTTTAGTCAAACCACCAAAGGTAAGGACATGAAATAAGCACCATGGATCCTTGCTACTGACCTTGTGTTATGCTGAGCTATATTTAATCCCATTTAATCTTCATCAGTCTTGCTAGAATTAGGCCAATACTAAGGCAATATTTTCACGTGGATCTTAAGTGAGAGTTGTGGCAATGCAAAGGTTAGCCTTGCACTCCCTTGGCAAACTGTTTTTATTCAACGCAGTTCCCCAGCTTGCTTCTCACTGTGGCTGCAGTGTACAGGGAGAGAATTCTCTTTCCCATCAGCTGGAAAGGCTGAAGATCCATTTTCATTGGCAGTGATGCTTTATGCCAGGTTAGTCAGAGCAACAAACTGCAGCCCAAGCAGGGCTTCTTAACTGTATTCCCCTTTCCAGTTACCCTCACTCGTACTGCATTGTGTTTTATGCCTCATTCGAGTTCTTTGTAGCAGTGGGTTATGCAATATGAAGGCAGAGTTCATCATGAGGATTGCAAATGCCAGCCACAAGTGACCTAACCCCTGACCTCTTTAAGGAGGCGCTGGCTACTTGAAAATTAAAGAGGAGAAATGAGCCCTAAGTCCCATGAAATACTTTCTCCTTTAAACAAGTTTCACTGATATAACAGAGTATAAAGTTGAACAGATCACAAATTGTAATTTATATTTTAACATTACTACTGTCAGCTTATACCACTGATTTCTCTCTGCACTGGCCAGTAAACAAAGTTAAGGCCACAGATAAGCACCCAGTGACTGTTTGTTCAATTGATGCAATCAGCTTGTTGTCATGCCCGAGAGCTTCCAAATGCACTGTGCTAGCCCAGCAGGGTGCTCTGCCACAGGGCAGAGCAGGCTGGAGAGCTGGCCCTCCAGGTCACTTTTCAACCAGCTCAGTTTCTTGATGCACTTTCTCCAAGTGTGCCCCACTGTTATGATGAGGAGCAGAAAATGGGAAAGGGCCATGACCAGACAAATGGGGACAGAGAATGGCAGAAGGGATTGTCACTGTCCACCAAAAGGTTGTTCCTAAAGCTTTACCCTTTGCTTAATCCTTTGCTTCTGTGATAGTCATGTGCAGAGAAATCATTTTCACAGAAATATTTACTTAAAGTGTCAGTGACTTTTTTTAATACATTATGAAATAAAAATGTGTCACATTTTTAAAAATGCTTTCACATAACTGTAGGCTCTGCCAAGACATTACTATTTATTGCTTCCTCACAGTAAATACACAAGTTTTTGTAGGCTGTTAATTCAATTCAATTTTGATAGAGTGAGTGTATAGAACCTGATTATGTGTGAAAATCCCATGGCTGTGTTTTCAGAAAAAGGGCCATTGGTTAGTTGTACAGAGCAGCAGGTAATGTGCGTCTGATGTTTAAATCCAAGTAATAATAATTGATGTTTCAACACACAGTTGAGTACATCAGATTGCCCTGTCTTTCTACAGTGATCTGTCTGGCATGTTAGCCTACCCAATAAGGTAGTGGAAAACTAATTTTTTCTTCACGGTAGAGAAAGCCTTTGCTGTGTAAATTCCAGATTGTATATTCTGAAGAGCAACAAAAAAGGTTGAAAATCACGGCCACTCTCAGGTGCTGCACAACTGTTCTCACTGGACAGAGCTGTCAATAGGGGCAATATTTTTATCTGTCATCTCCTCTGTCAGTTTTCAGTGAGCCCTCATGAAGGCTCTGAAGGCATTAAATGTGTCCAGATCTCTCAGGCATCTCCACTGAATCCTTTTGGTGAACTATGTATGCTACTGAGATTTTATGATTTAAATTGGTATGTTTGAAGTAACTGTAGCCTCATTTTAGAGGGCACATAAAATTCCTTGTGATTATTACTTGAGGCTGTGTATCTCTGGTAATCAGGCCAGTTCCAAGCATGAAAGAGTTTAGCTGCTAAATGGTAAACCCCCCCAGATTTATCTTACCGGTGTTCTGTTACTGTCAGTTTTACACTTAAAATTTCTGAACGAAATACTTGCCATTCAATCAGCAAAGATAGCACAGGTTTTGATAAAAATTTCAGAACAACATTTTGTTTTAAGTACCTAAACCAGCATTTTCTGAGGTTCAACAGAGAAAGAAAAAACTTCATATGCAGGATTGCAGCCAATAAGGAATTCCGAACAGGTTTCAAATTCCATTTCATTGTTGTCAGCCCAAAGGTTTGCATAGATGAACTTGTTCATTCATCTCATGATATTTCTCTGTGAAAGCTAGAACACTTGAAATAATTTACAGAAGTGATTCTGTGCAATTTTAATAAGATCATGTGAACTGGAGAGCTGAAGCACTCTTGTCCTGTGTGTTTCATGAGATGAAAGGAGCTGTCCCCTACACTACTTTTTCATGATTCAAAAAGTCTTCCACCTTTATAGAAGTTTTGTACATCATAACTGATTTTTTTTCTTTTCTTTAAGGAAAGTGAACAAGCAGAAAAAATTAATATCAGCCTGGCATTTTTTTTGTATGATCTTCTTTCTTTAATGGACCGAGGATTTGTGTTTAATCTCATCAAACATTACTGCAATCAGGTAGGCAACATGCATGGTTAGGATTGCATTTGGCTTATGGCCAGTCCTGTATTCTGTTCCTTTTGATTAGTTTATCCATAAAGATCCTCTGAGTTGTGTTTAAGGTCCAGGTACCTATTTCCTATTGCGTATGCAGTGACTTTAAACCTCTTTTGATTTGTAGTCTGCAGGAAAAAAAATTGAGGGGAGGTGAAGACTCTTTTAGAAATGTCATACTTTGCACTGCTGCAGAGCATCCATGGAACCCCTTTTCTTCCCTTACTTTTCAAATCCCTTAGCAGTAGGATCTGCAGGCCATACAGATCAGCTTTCAGTCTTTGACTCCTCCAGTGCCGTGAGGACAGTATTTAGATTTGCAGAAGTCAACCAAAATGATACATCTCTGTCTTCTCCAGAAAAGTAGCCTCCCAAAATTAAAAATAGGTGATGATGCAGGATGTTGTTATGAGATTATTTGTTCTGTTTGAAGGGGAATGTTTCCTTCTGGTTTGTGACCTGTTACACCTGCTGCAGTTTTCTGCCAAATGAAGGCCCTCTGGCAGTAGATGGTAGGTAGGAGAATGCAAAGTGGCTACCATCCCATTTTCCTGCAGTATGTACAATACTCCACTGATGTCACTGTTGATATGAAAGGAAATGACAAGACCACTGATGCCAGGTGTTGCTTAGCAGGACTTTTTATGACTTTGCCACAGATTCAGAAAAGTTTGGTTTGTTTTTCATTCTTGTGTTATGCTAAAGAGAAAAGCATTATCTGTTTTTCTTATGGGACAAAAAAAGAAACTATTTATTACCTCTTGGGAATTTAGTAAGTCAGCTGGGGAGCAGGGAGAGAGACACCATCACTGTGAAACAAAGAGCAGCTAATGTATGGAAGCTAGTTAGGTACAGTGAGCATTTTAATGAATGCTGGATTATATGTCTATTTCCATTTCAGAGAGCAGGATATTTCACTGCATGGTAATTTAGATAGTACACACCCATCCATCACTTGACACTTTTTTGTTTTTCTAGCTTTCAAACAGGCTGAATTCACTCTCCACCCTGATTTCCATGAGACTCGAGTTCCTGAGAATTCTCTGCAGCCATGAGCATTACCTTAATCTGAACTTCTTCTTCATGACATCCGCATCTGCTCCAGCATCTCCCTCTCCTTCCTTATCCTCCCAGGTAGTTGTCCATTTGATGATAGTGCATGCATGTCACATGAAGCACACATGCAGAGAAAGAATTACGTTGCTCTGTATTGAAATATTTAATTTAGAATTAACCTCTGTTGGATGAGGGAGAAAAATCTTGCTCTTAAAGGAAAAGGGACAAAAGAAGGAAGGCTAGGAGTACTACTGCAAAACTGCACCTACACAAGTTAAAACTTAACATGACACAGATATGTGCTCGTCTAGAAACATATACATAGAAAATTACTGTTAAGGTAGACATAGAAGGTCTAAAAGGAACATAGCTCTGAAGGGTAATTTATGGGCTCACCTTTATCCTATCCATACACAACCACAAATTTGGTTAGAGCATGGTGGTAATAGCTCCAAGGTTGTGGGTTTGTTCTCTGCTTGGGCCATGAATTTCAGAGTTGGACTTGATGATTCTTGTGGGTCCCTTCCAACTCAGAATATTCTGTGGATTCTGTGACTTTCAGTATCTGTTTTAGAGAATTATGGCATGCAGCAGGGCACAGAAAACTTTGTGTGTATTTGCCTTCTGACTGAACTGCTTATTCTTCAAATGGATGAAGATGTTACCACTATTAAGATAGTGACTAATACACTGAAATTTTCAATATCCTAGAACAGTGAATTTCTGTTGAGCCTTCATGTTATTTAGAGCAGGATTATCATTCTTTCTTTTTCCAGTAACAGCATTCTTTGTTCGGGGTTCCTCCCCACCAGAGTAGTACAGATGATGCTGTGACTTTGCCCATGATTCCTTGCTGGTTTTTGTACAGTGTTTTCCATTTTATTTTAACTTTATGATATTCTCTGTGGAAACACTCAGATATCCTAAGCAGACCTCTCCAAGCAATTTCTCCCAGGATGTCATTCTCAGTACATCCACATTTTCCCAGACTTGACCTCATACTGACACAGCTCTAGATTTCCTGAATGTCAGGACCTCCCATCCGTCTTCCTGACCATGATGTTCACAAACACATTCAAAAGAAAAACTGCTGACTGGCATGCCACACACTATATTGCCAGTCTTGTGCTCTTCTCCTCTACATTTTACTTAGACAGTATCTTGGTTTTTTACCACGGGGCAGAGCCCTTATTGGTGCTAGTCTGTCTGTTTTCCACCTCAATAGTTTTGCAGGGATCAGAAGACTGGGATGAAGCAATTCAATGCAACGCTACAACCCTTGAAGGCAGGGGAATTGAATTGACACAAAAAATGGTGGGAGATACAAAAACTCCTGCGTAATGGAGCAGTTAAAATTCAGAGTTTCTTTTTCAAGTATCATTGCCAAAGAATTGGTGGGATGCTAAGAGGTGTTACATCTCATACCTTAAGAGTTGTTGTGCTGGTTTAAAAGTAAACTGGCAGGAGAAATGAGTCCAACTCAAAAGAGTTTAGAAGTCAGAACTACAATTTAATAAAAAGATTACAATAGATACAGTAATACAAAGGAAAATTGGTTTCAGCCCTCAAAACCCAGTTGTACAACCCAGCCCCCTGGGGCACAAACAGTATGGTGCTCACCAGCCCCTGTGCTGAGCACCACGCGGTCCCCCTGAGTCCAAAGCAAAAAGAAAAGGAAAACCTGTTTTCCTTCCAGAAGGTTGGTGGTCGCAGTCTGGTTGAGAGTGGTAGTTGCAGTCCTGTTGAGGTTCTGGTCCTCCTCTCAGTCTGATGAGTGAGTGAATGCCCCAAGTTCCAGAACCCCTAGCTTATCTATGCTTGGGTTCAGATAGGAACACCCAGTACCTCCCCCAGGGTGAGGGTTTTCACAATGGGCAATTTACTCAGTGAGTCACAGGATATTTTTGGTCTACTTGATGGCCCATTAGCAGACATGACCCCTCAGGTTGGGTGTGAGTGTGTTAATGATTCCCAGAGGGGAGTTATCACACCTGAATCATTGGTGTGAAGACAGGGAACCCTCTTATCTCTGTTTTCCCATGCACCCAGTTCATAGCCTGAGGTGTCAGGTGTGTCCTGGGCAGCTGCTGCAGACAATGCATCATTAACAGTTCATGATAAATGGCAGAGAGGGTATGGAATAGACAGTTCCAGTTACATTCACACAGTGATAAACTGGTCCCAGCCACTATAACTAGGACAGTTGTCACAGGTCAGTAATAGTAAATAATATTTTCTTGAAGTTTTTCCTGGTTTTGAAAGCAAAGAATCAAGGTCTTAGAGTTGGGATTTCCCAATACAATCGGTTAATTCTAATCCTGGATGCCAAAGAACTAGAAATGTGACTCTTCTGCTTATGGGGGAAAGAAAAACATCAGCATAGCTCAGGTAACTAGTTCTAGTAAGTCAGAGCTGGGCAAACACCAGTTAAATCAATCTTTCCTTCAAGTAACATCATCAACTCTTTTTCTCCTTTAGGAGTAACCTATGAAGTGCTACCTGCACAAATCAATAAGGCTTTTGTGGCCCTTGGGTGATTTAATGTGTTAGCTGACCACCCTTGCAGTAATTTTGATCTGTCTGCAGGAGTGCTGCCTGGCCAGAGTTAGATTTTAAGTGGAAATATGGCCCTGTGAATAAATCTTTTTAAATTTTTGGAGAGAAGCCAAATGCCCTTAGCTGGGTGCTCTACACTTACTCCACACAAACATAGCACAGCCATAGTACAGTCTGCTTGAGGTTGAATGGTAGTGGACTTAAGCATATGAATCCAAAATACGGGGTTACTCAGAGACATGGGTTTCATTTGACCCAATATGCTGGAAGAGAGCTGCCACTATGTGGTGTACTGATACTTCATGTATTTGTGTTTTGGGACTATTCCCAGGTGACTAGCAGAAATATTGAGAAATAATATTGAAGAATATAAATTAAAAGCAAAATTTGGACTGTTATAACCAAGTACTTGCATTGGGGAATAGAGTTTAAGACTTATGCTCACCTTATCTGGGGACAAAAACATTCCAGGTGACCTGTGGCACACACTATGATGGGAGAAGCTAAGAAGTTCACAACACATATATAGCAGCAACTTTCCAATCCTGGGCTGACTGTATATCAGTCATAGCTATAAGTTGCAGGGGTTTGAAGGCTGCTCTAAATTATGCCAGCTGCCAGCAAGCTCGGCCAAGGATTTGCAGGGTGAAAGGAAACACTGTCACATGCCTTTCCTGGCCTTACTTCCATGTTAGGCATCATGGGTGCTGAAGAAGACACAGTGAAGAGCTCCTGACACCAAAGGCTCTCTTAAGGTAGAGGCAGCCTCTTGCTGTATGATACCCAATGGCTGCTCTGCAACAGCAGGAGCAATGTTAAAAATTGTAAACATGGAGAAAATTCTGACTCAGCGTCCTGTCCAAACAAAACAGGATAGGAATTACATCTCAAAAAATGTCAAATGAGTTGCTACCACAGAATGGAAAGGATGAGATTGCATCCTATCAAGCCACTAATTTGAAATTAGATGCTTCTTATTTCACACCCAGAAGTTTTCCTCCAAAACGTCCAACCTTCTTTCAAAGTCTGTTGTTTTCCTCTAGTAGAGATTTTCTGTTAGTTTCATGAACTGTGACTATGAGCTCTTTAAGAAGCTTTGATTTTGGTGTTCATACTTTGACATTTCTATTATACTTCTGCAGAACTCAAGCTCCTGCTCTAGTTTCCAGGACCAAAAAATCACTGGCATGTTTGACCTCTCGGCTGAATACCGCCAGCAACACTTCCTGACTGGCTTACTTTTCACTGAATTGGCAGCAGCACTGGACGCAGACAGTGAGGGGTGTGTATCCCAACTTGCAGATTTTAGAATGGTATCAAGTCACACTGTTACTCTTAGCAAGGTCATAGTTTGATTCCAGTGCAGTCCTGTTTCCCCCATTGTTTTCTACGAGTCACTCGATAACATAACAATGACCCAGTCAAAGTTTGATCTGCTCCCAGTGAATAAATATATGCTATTTGTTGTGGTAGTATTGGCTAAATACATGAATTGGGAACACAAAATTTCAGTTGCCCTTCTCTCTGAAACACCTCTGCCATTGTCTGAGCTAAAGAGTTTGGCTAAACTTTTGCCAGAGTTTGATGCTTTTCTTTAAGCACCTCTCTTCACCATACTGAATTTTTATGGGAAGTTTGAGAGACTTAGGTGCTCCTTGATTGTAGTAAAGAGGCTTGGAGATTTAAGATACCTGTCATTTGAAGGGAACATGAATGACTGCTCAGAATGGAAGAAATCATCCAGTAAATATTGGTGTTAATTTGTTTCTTTCACCCTCATTCAGTTTATTAAACCTTTGAATTATAAGTGATTTGTGCATGACCCACGAATGGAGCTCATGGATGGCTTCTGTGTTAACAGGATTAGCAAGGTGCAAAGAAAAGCCGTCAGTGCTATCCTTAGCCTGCTGAGTTCCCATGACCTAGATCCACGTTGCTCCAAAAAAGAGGTGAAGATTAAAATTGCAGCTCTTTACCTCCCTTTGGTTGGTATAATTTTGGATTCACTGCCACAGCTCCATGATTTTACAAGTAAGACGTTTTCCCCTTTGGTTTTTTTCAACTTTTCAGTGACTTATCTAAGCAATTTATCGAACATAAAAGAGATCACACTAAGTGCAGAAATTCCCTACAGTCTAGTAAGGTCAAATATTTATTTACTTAGAAGTAAACTGGACTTTTACGGACAGGATAAACTTCGGTGTCCTCACTTCATAAACAAACGATAGATCAGAGATGTATCTGTAAGTACTCCTGCATATCTCTTAATGAAAATTTTATGATCTTTCAAATAAAGCCTACAACGTCTGCACAAACTATTGAGATCTAGGTAGGCTTAACAAGTAGGGAAGAAAACAAGAGCAATAGTGACATCCTGTTACATCACAATTAAAGAAATAGGATGGTATTCTTTCTATCTTTTTCTCTTGCTCTTTAGTGCTATTAACTTGATACCAAAATTAACTAGAGGTATAAAGTTGGAAGAATATATTTTTGTCACTGTTCTGAAAATATTTTACATTTAGATGTCTGAACAAAAGACTTACTAATGTGAAAGTATTATTTAGCACTTTCAGTTTTGATAACATGAAAGCATTTACTTTACACTGTCTAATTGGATCTCACACCATTCTTCTAATCTAAGTATTATCCTTACATCGCAGCTGAAAAGAGGTGTTATGAGGAAGCCCAGATGTACTAGTATGGCTAGGTTTTTTGAGTGTGTGTCACAAGAGGCTGCTGGTCTCATTCTGAATGCATGGGGTCCAGCTGGTCGCTCAGTTTCTTGGAAAAACAGGACTTGCAAAACACAGAATGATGCTTAGAATCAGAGGAGATTCTTAGGTATAAATAACTTTAGTTGCTGAAAGCAATGTCAAGACTGTTAGGGAATAGAACCAGCTAGATGCGTGAAATTAAGCTCATTCTTTAATCAGCAGGCAATGTCAGCTGTTAGTACTGATTTACATACTTTGTTGAATATCACCAGACACATGTATGGCTCCTGTGTTTATTCTTTTGCTTGAAATGAACAGGAACTGGATGGTTCCAAGTCTTACAAAGCACTGGTTTAGTTTTGAACTTTAGAGACAACCTCACATTTGCTACCACCATTAATTTATTTGAGTAACTGGGCAGTCTTTGGAGATAGCTGCAATCTGTCTTGCGAATGTCTAGCCCCTTTTACTGCTTGGTACATCAGCCAGACACTCTCAGGGGAGGGGGTACCAAATGTTTTCTTAGATTACAGACAAATGGAAAACTGCAACGTTGGAGCAACTGGATTGCTCCTGAACGTTTCAATGAGATGTTTCAAATCTAGTTTCAGATATCCGCAGTGGAAAGGGACGCACAGGAAATCCAGAAGAAGAAGAGTCTGGAGGTGCAATCAACCAAAACGTGGCCCTTGCCATTGCAGGGAATCAGTTCAGCCTCAGGAACTCTGGAATGCCTCCAGTGTCCCTGGTATGTTCACTGCTCTGCCAGTCTTCTTTCTTGAATCTATTTTGCTCTTTCTTTGTTTTCTCCTTTTATCCTTTCTTGTCACTAGTAACTACAGCCAGGGGAAACTGCATTTTTGTTTTCCCCAGCCTCAAAGGACCCCTCATGTTCCTCCTGTCATCCTCTTCTCTTCTAGTCATTTAGTTACGCTTTACCACACAAAGTTCCCTTTTTCTCACATGTATCAATTTCCATTTCCACATCCACCCTAAACTCATTTCCAGATCAGCAAATGCCTCTGTGAATGTCACACTTGCTTCCCAGTTCCAGTCTCACCTGAGTACATGGATTTAGAACTCAGATCCTTCTTTTTCTCTCTGTATCTCTTTCCTCATGGTTGTTTTTATCTACTGTACAATTTGGCTGAGTGCATGACAGGAGGAAACCATACAGTTATAGAATCTTTTTCTACATTATTCCAAGGAAATGAAAATAGAAGCATCTAGCAAACAGTGCTCTTGTAATTCTCTCAGTCTTTCAAATGCATTCAACTGCGCCTTTCACTAATTATACATACATTCAAAAAAATACAATAATTCTAACCTGGAAGAGGTCAAACTTAATGAAGTTCAGTTCTGAGATTTGATATGACTGAACTTTAAATGATATTACTTCACCTGAATGACCTTCCACTCCTTTCTCTTCTTTCAACTGACATTTACATATCTGCTCCTAGCCCTACAGACAGAGTGCCACATTAGGTCCTGATACTACTCGCAATCTTTTGATCTGTTTCCTCTGGATCATGAAGAATGCTGATCAGAATCTAATACAGAAGTGGATTGCAGACCTTCCATCCATGCAGCTGAACAGGATTTTAGACCTCCTCTTCATTTGTGTCTCATGCTTCGAGTACAAGGTAATTGAAACATGGCGTGGTTTAGTTGTCCTGCTTTGGTTCAAATTTTTCCATAAATTCCAGCTGTCCAAGGGAAATTTATTATGAACAATGGATAAATTAGCACTTTCATAATCTGTGCTACAAATGGACAAATAAATTCAGATAAAATAACACTGACACTAGCCTTCAAGGAAAATGCAGCCAAAACCTTCAAGGAAGTCCGATGAAGTTGTCTTAAGCTGTTTTATTATTTTCCCATACCTGGGCATTTGAGGACTATTTTTGGTGGGAAGTATATTGACAGCTCCTGTCAGTACAGGACAGGATGCTAAAGATGACTGTTTAGTTAAGAGCTGGGACTTGATGTCATGACTCTTCTCTCTGAGAAGGTCCATCTCAAATTGATCAAATAACCTTCTCTCTGACCTTTAGTTTCTCTTTCTATAGGACTGAGCCACATATTTGTGTCTCTTAGTCTCTTTCCTAATTTGCAACATTTATTAGCCTTTATGTCAGTCAGTCGTATTCATTGCTTTCTGCCCCCTCTACAGATCTCTCCTGTTGTGTCCCATTCTGAGATGTTATTTGGACTCAGGTTCAAAGACAGTAGCATTGGTATTGATTGCTTTCACTTTACTTTCAGGGCAAGCAAAGCTCAGATAAAGTTAGCACCCAAGCACTCCAGAAGTCACGAGACGTTAAAGCCCGATTAGAAGAGGCTTTACTGAGAGGCGAAGGAGCCAGAGGAGAAATGATGAAGCGCTGCAGAATACCAGCTGGTACTTCATAATCCCTTTTCCTCATGGCTTTTGAGAGGAATTCAAATGGTTGTAGACATCAATGCTTTTGTTAGGTTTTATGCACACTACCCATTTTCATCCTTATATTTTTTACCCACAGTCCTTTCCCTTGCAGACCATTCTTGGGTTTGTGTGGATGAAAATATCCTTAACTTTCAACAATCCAAGGTGTAGCTAGAACTGAACTCTTCTCATGTTAAAAATATGAGCCAAGAAAGAAGTTTTAAGGCATTCTGAAAAATTGTGGTAGTGTCTGATCAGGAGTCAAGAAATGGTGTGGGAACTATCAGTAAGAGCAAATTGTTCATAGCAAAAAAGGTTGTTTCAATTAATAAATGGAATAATCTGTGGTTTGGTTTTTGAAGATATTAAGCAAGCTAATGTTCTAAAAATCCTAAATTAAATAAGTGATGGGGTCCTGTCTTTTATGGAGCCCTGAAGCTGTAAAATGGAATGGTTTTAATTATGACAGACTGCTACAGAAGTATATCTCCTTCTTTTGGTGAGCTTCTAGACTAGACTTGGTCAGACTTCAAGTGTCACCTTTTGCTTTAATCCCACTGATATGTGTTGCACACTTAGGGAATGACAGATCAGCAGGGCTAAATGAAAACCTGCGCTGGAGAAAGGAGCAGACTCAGTGGCGGCAGGCAAACGAGAGACAAGATAAGTAAGTAATGTAATAAAGACATATTGCTTTTATTAGAGACAAGATGCTTGGGAGGGGTTATGTTTTCTTCTTTTTCCTAGGATATTTTATTACAAAATCAGCAGTTTTAATCCTTTCCCTCTTCTGTCAAAGACGATGAAATAGAAAATGTTTATGTAGTAGAAGTATCAAACTGTTTGTATGACACAAAAAAGAGGTCACAAATGCTTGAAAGAGAAATTTAAATAGCTATCTACACATTTTTTTCATTCTTATTAACATAGTTAGTGATACAAGTTGTATCAAATACTCCACAGAGGCTTCCTATGACATTGATTTTTGTGTTGCTATTGGCTCCTCACTATATACAGTACTGTAGTATATGCTTTGTCACATTAAATCAGCTAAGCTGGGTTTGACATGCTTGTAATATTGAGAAGCACTGTTAGCAAGTGTCAGGGAGGATAATGCTTTGGGATTGTAGTAGCAGTTATAAACTACACATCATGTCAGAGAAGATCCAGTCAGCATGGTCAATATGCAAGGCTCAGTGGTGGCTGGAGCTATACTGTTCACTAAATTTGTTCAGTTTTTACTCATATTCAGTTGTCTCTGACTTGATTACAACACCAATCTTTTGGCAGGCCCTTGTGTTCTTTGTTGCTTCAAGTCATTGCAATTAGTAACCATGTGACTGCACTGACTTCCTTTTCTAGCCCTCCACACAATTACCTCTTTGTGCCCTAAAGGATGACTCTACTTTTCTGGTTTTATTTTCGGGTAAAAGAACATAGCAGGGCTGCTACGGATTTGGAAGTTGCTCAGAAGTGTGATTATAAGAGTGTTGCTCCAGCCACAGAAATGCACCTTAGGAACTTTGGCCCAAGTCAGAGGATCTCTAATCTCCAGCTCTATGCAGACTCTAGCCAGGCAAGGGCATTTTCTGAGCAGTTTAGGAAAATGAACAAAGGCTCCTCTTTGTGTTTCTGGCATAGAAAGGATGTCTGAAAATGCTCTTTTGTTAGGAGCTTCACCTGTACTCAGAATATTCAGCTGCATGGGAGCTGTGTTCCAGACCTTGTCCATAAATCTCAATGAAGAAGGTGTCATGCACTGTCTTATGTCTTTTATAAATATTTCTGTTCTTTCTAAGAAGCCTGGGGAACTGCGGTATTGACTCCAGTGGACCTGCTGTCTTATGTTGTCAACAGTCTGAAGAACCAGCATTTTAAATTGCCTATGTTAAATACTGCTTCTGTGATGCTGAAGCAATTTCCACTTTGTCCTAGTCTGCCATCTTTACTTTTTTTTTCTGAAATTGTCAGAACAGTTACCTTTATTCCATTTTGGAGTTTTGTGTCCTGTTACAGGCAATGCATTCAGCAACATAGCATAGTTTATTGAACAATTGAACATGGTATTGAGTAGCTATTACCCAGAGGACTATTAAGGAAGCAAAAACATCTAGAGGCCTAGTTTTCAGATGCCCCCTTTGAGACTTCCCTTCTATGATATCAGGTCTCCTCAATGGAATCCATAGGTTTGAAAAAACCACTTCTGAACACTATTGTCATTGTTTGCTCTTACAGGGTCATTCAGAACAGTATCATTTCTATTTTGGCTTTGTTTAAACAGCAGGTCATCTAACTCTTGGGGTACTCTCTGCATGCTTTACTTAGGACTCCTTTTTTGCAGGACCAAAGCTGAGCTAGATCAAGAAGCTCTGATCAGTGGAAACCTGGCAACTGAAGCTAACCTGATCATTCTTGATATGCAAGAGAACATCATCCAGGTGAGAAATGGCAAAGCTGGCTTGGTACCAATCCCTGCTGCCTCAGAAGCCAGGGGAAGAAGATTTTCTCCTTTTGTTTCTTAGACAGTGAAAAATGTTTTCATTCAAAATCTTCTGTAAATTTATATAGTCTTGAAGAGGAAAAAAAAAAGAGGAATAAGAATGAATCCAAAGATTAAATTGCTACCTGTCTTATGCTGTTGCTACAAGGCCCTTCTACTATAGGTTTTGCACTACTGTGAATGAAAGGCAAGCTTACCACCTTGTCTTCACTAGATATTTTTAAAAGCCATTTTCAATGTCTTATTATGATCCTGGAGTTTGGAGAGGATGGGAGAAGGAAAAGCTTCATTTATGCCAGGAATGTAGGTGAAGATATTAGAAATTTGGAACTGAACAGCTGCATGGCCTTTAGTCATACTCACATGTATGATCTCTTAGACATAAGGATTTAAGAGACAAAAGGATTTAATCTTGAGTTCTCAGTGCAGGAAAGTATCTTCCACCTGCCTGGGATCTCTAAAAAGAGATGTGCCTTCCTAAAGCAATGTAATGTATAGAATGTATTTAATTGCTAGGAGCCAAATGCAGTAAAATTTCACAGGTCCCTTGACCACTGTGAATAGTGACAGTTGACTCTGCTTAGACATGATCTCCCTGTTTAGGAGATAAAATCCAAATTCATGGTTATAGGAACACTACTGTGAGAGCAACACACATATTCACAGATAGTGAGGAGAAAAATTGGTGCTTGAAAACATGTTGGTAGAAAAGCATTTAGCTACTAGACTGTTGCTGCACTGGGCATTATTTTCACATGACACTACTCATAACACCTAGACTTCCCTTTATTCGGGTTGTGCATGTGATCAGAACATACCAGTATGTCTATTTAGCCTAGATGCCCAGGAATTGGGAGCATGAGGAGGAAGGGAAAGGATGGTGCTTGGCATGACAGGATGCGTTCCTAATCCAAGGTGCACAAAGGACTGGACAAAACATGAACAGAGCTTTAAGAGTCACTGCAGAAGCTGACTGAGCTTAAAAATGCATTGGAGGGACTGCAGAAATTGATGAATATTTGGAACAATTTACCCTCTGTCTTCCTGATCACTACAGAATTGTTTTGGAATTTCTCTGAAGCTGATGTCAACAAATGAAAAAAACTGCAAATTCCAAACTGCTGGATTTCTCATGGACTGGAGAGCAGAACTTCAGTTCCCATATCCCAGTTCCTTGCTGAATTACCTCATACAGTTATTGTTTTTCTCCTCCATATGTAGGCAAGCTTTGCGGCAGAGTGCAGAGATAATCTTTTGGGTGGAGTTTTGAAGGTCCTGGTAAACTCTCTTGGCTTTGATCAGAGCACCACTTACCTGACTCATTGCTTTGCTACACTCAGAGCACTCATTGCCAAGGTATGCCCCTGACATATTTTTGTTTTCATGCTTCCAATCAAATTAATAGAGCAGCATTTCCAGAGCAGAGCTATGTGCATTCGCTTATCATTTTTGTTGGGCTGTCATTAAATATATTTTGAAAACACAAATAAAAATTACTATCTCTAGGGTTGTTAAAGGACTTCTACAGCTGTTGTAAGGTTATTTCACTGAGCACACAAGATGGAATAACTGAATCTGAATAATTTGTGGGTTTAGCAGTCTACTCTTAAATATAGAAGATTTACTAATAAAAGATAAAAGAGTCCACCCATTTTATTTCAAGGATATTCTGATTTTAATTAGGAATCTTAATGCCAGGGCTTGCGCAGTTTCCATGAAGTCAAATTTAAGCCACTGTGTCATCAGGACTAGTTTGTAACCAGTTGAGCAGCAGAGAAAAAAAAGCTCATGAGAGACTGAGGGCATCATTCTAGGTTTCGATTTCTAAGATAGGTCCCAAAATTCTAAGTAGATTCTAAGATATTGACAGATTGCATCTTTGTTCTGTCTGAAAACTAAACAAAATCCTAATGTCCATTTTATTTCTGTATCACCAATTAAAAAAAAAACCAAACTAGAAAAAAAATCCAACAAAATCCCACAAACTTCAAAATGTATATGGGGACAGAAACTGACGCAATGTTTTTATATTATGGATCATAATGGGTTGGTTGCTTCATGAAGACTCTAAAATCTTTTTAAATTTCATTGTCCTACAAAAAAAAGTAATTCCACAAAGGAAGAATCCATGAAATGTTTATTTTCCTCTGAACTATTCTAAAATGCAAATAAGGAACAGGATACTCCTGTTCAATTAATGCCTGTCTGCTCTTAAATGCAGATTGGCTGACAAAGCCTAATTACAGGGTACATATCTGAGTAGTTATGAAACTAATAATTATGTTTTCATTGTACTTTATCTTTAGAAGCTAACTTCCAATTACAATAATGAATTTTGTGAAGCAATCATTATTCTTATTGAAATAGATCTTCCTGTTAAGCTGACTCAGTTCTGTATTTTATGAAGCAATCATTCCAATTATTTCTATTACACTGTAGGCGTATAGATGTTTTTTTACACATAAAAATGGTAAACCCCTGTGTCATATAAATTAGATATAAAACAGTCAGATAATGGACTGAAGAAAGGTTGAGACCTGGGAAATGGTTCTGCAAATTAGAAATAATATCTTGTGTTCACTTACACACCTTTATCAGTCCTATGTATGTATATATGGTACTGATGCATCTGTGCTTCTATGATAAGAGTTTCTTAGGGCAGACATCCTGTCCCCTGAGCTTACTGTCTGCTGTGTGCATTGTGAAGACACTGTAAAGGAGGGTCTTGCATGAAAACTGGATAGTGGAACTTTTGTGGCACACTGTAGGAGGAAGAACACGCTGGAGGCCTGGGGAAGGGTAGGGGAGTGGTGTAAAAACCTAGTAATTGCTCCATATGCTTAAGGAAATATTTGCATGTTTCATCAGCCATTATGTATTCTGAAAATAGCAACTCTCCCTGCTTCTAAAAATTTTGCAATGTTTGATGTTTGCAAAAACTCCTGGAGCCATCCCACTCTAAGAAATGTTTTTAGTCTATCTCTTTCTCTCTTTTTCAAAACACAAAGATTATTTTCAAACCCTTCTTTCCTGTAGAAGAACTTAAAACCAGAACCTAGAGCATCACAGGAACCAGGAGTCCAAATAAAAATAAAAGTATAAAATGTAGTTTTTGAAAACTTTAGTCTTTTTCTGAATCCTGTGATTTTTGTGCGTTAAGATAATGATGTTTCGATGACTAGAAATGAGAGTAATGAATGTTTTCTTCTGTCTCCCTTAGTTTGGAGATTTGCTGTTTGAAGAGGAGGTTGAACAGTGTGCTGACCTGTGTCAAAGAGTTCTCCATCACTGCAGCAGCAGCATAGATGTTACACGGACTCAAGCCTGTGCCACTCTTTATCTCCTCATGAGATACAGCTTCAGCTCTACCAGTGTAAGACTGTGAGAACAGCAGTATGTTTTGTGACACTTTTTCTGTGATCAGTTGAAGCAGAGCCCACAGTTGCAATGGCAAATAGACTGCATCTGCAGATAGTCACATGGCCTGCTGTTTCACACATTTGAGCCAGGAGAAGTGCTAGAAGTGTAGGGGGAAAGTTGCTTTAATTATTGTTCATTGTCTTGTTTAGGAAAATGTGACTTTTTCCTGCAACATCTGTAAATGCAGCTTTAAACAGAACAGCATTAGGCCTCTGACAGCAAGACTAGACAATGCATAAGCAGTAATCTTCATTTTGTCATTTTTTTTCACTCCTGTGTCAGATCTACTCAGTCTAGTTCTATTCTAATGCAATTACAACCTCAGTAGAATTACTGTATACTTGTATTAATGGGAAATCTTCACCGAGTTCTTGGTCTTTGGACTAGGCTCTGATTTTTACCACACATATGGAGCAAAATGCATATGTTCAGCATGTTTGTTCGTAATATTCTAGCATGAAAATACATGCATTAGTGTTTTGGGTAGCATCTGATCTTGCACAGCATTTTCTTCACTGGTTATTCCTTTAAAGGCGTTGGATATGTGAAAGGTGTTAGCTTTGCAGAGCGAAAATGTACTGCAGAGACACTATGGTCAGGAAGGTGTAGTGCATCACCAGTTGAAGCCCTCAGAGGCCTTTTGCTTCCCAGATTTGTTTCCAGAATGTCTTCCCAGTCATGCTTCCTCTTATTCTCCTCTAGGGGTGGTCTCATCTTCACACCCACTGGCCTGTGTGCAGAGGGAAAGGGGTGCTTCTGACTTCCTTTTGCCTCCAGCAAGCATATGTATTCCAAAGAGCACTCTAGTCCCAACACAGAGACATGTCAGAATTAGGGAACTTTGGCTTAACTGGGTAAAACAGGACTGGCTTTGAGGTATCATGGGTCACCTGTGTGAGTGGTGAGTTTAATGCACTCAGCGTGGGCAGGAGAAAGTGTGTTTGTTTTAAATAGGAGAAAGAGATATGTGAACTGATATGCATGATGCAGTGCAACCATCATTCTTTCATGGTTTTGTTTTTCCTTCTGGAAGAATTTTGCAAGAGTGAAGATGCAAGTGACCATGTCACTAGCTTCTCTGGTTGGAAAATCACCCGAGTTTAATGAGGAATTCCTTCGAAGATCCTTACGAACCATCCTAGCCTATGCAGAGGAAGATACAGATATGCAGGCAACTCCATTTCCCATTCAGGTAAAATCTTTTGTAACATCTGTGGCTTCTATCAGGCGCTTTCACATAGGAGTGTGCTTGAAGCAAGTTCTAGACTTTGGTCTTCCAAAGCAACAAAAAAAAGGATGCAGTGGTTATTGCATGAGTTTATGTCTAATATAATAATAAGTGGGGAAGAAGTGGATGACTTAATTTCATAGTATAAACTCTTAAGTATCTGCTTGGAAATCACACATTACAAGAGAATCATCTCTTGATTTTTAGTACAGCTTTCTTCTGGACCCCAGCAGGAATTATAAGAATTTTCCAAGGTGGAATTTGATTCATTGTGTTTTCAGAAAAGTACCATCATGGAAAATTCTCTCTCTTTGCCAACTCACAACTCTGTAAGTTCATCTTACAGAGAACTGTAAGATGTTTTGCTAAAATTTTTACAGTAACTCAGTTTGTGCTGAAGACTTTAAAAACATCTGGTTTGTTATCAGATCGAAGATCAACTAAAGCTGAACTCCATTAACATACGGGTTTGATTGTTTTTTTAATTCAGAAATAAATAGATCAAAGGATTTCAGCTCATTTTCATTAATTAAAATATGTGTGTAAGATTTGCTATGTCAGAAGTCTTTGCTGCACCGAATAGAGCTGAAAAAACATGCCTTGTGAAATTCAGCATCCTGACATTCCCTGGGGTAAAAGACACCTAAAGGGAGTAACATCATCTGGAGCAGAAGGAAAAAATGAACACCTGAGAAATGCATGTTGATCTTTGTATTGCTGCAGGTAGAGGAGCTACTGTGTAATCTGAACAGCATCCTGTCAGATACAGTGAAAATGAGAGAATTTCAGGAAGACCCAGAGATGCTGATGGACCTCATGTACAGGTGAATCTCTTTAGAATTGGATCTGAGGAAATTCTGCAGTGAGGTGAGCACAAGAACTGTGCATTTTAGGGACATGCTGTGGACAAACCCTCTAGCTGTTCTGTTTTTGTGCATTCTCTCTTTAGCACAGCTGATCTGTCCCAGGATGCCCAGGCTGTAGTAATGAGCACATTGCAGTGGAGCCACTGTGAGGTGGGCATATATTTGAGCAAGAATGGCAGTCAGGGCCTGATAAACACTGAAGGGTCTTAGGTGCAGCGGTTTTATTATCCTCTTAACCCTTGTCTATCTTGCCTAGCACTGCCTAACCATTTCTTTTGCCTTGTGCTTAGTGAATTATACAGAATAAAAATAGAGATGTCTTCCTCCATTTAACCCAGGTGAAGAATTGTAAAGGGATTTCTGTTATTTGAGGAGTGATCACTCACAGCTTTCTGCCCTGTGTTGTTAGAATTGCAAAAGGATACCAGACATCACCAGACTTGAGGCTGACTTGGCTGCAGAACATGGCAGAGAAACACACCAAGAGGAAGTCCTACACAGAAGCAGCCATGTGCTTGGTCCATGGTGCAGCACTGGTGGCAGAATACCTGAGCATGCTTGAGGATCGAAACTACCTCCCAGTGGGCAGTGTCAGCTTCCAGGTAAAAAGCTTTGACCATGTCAGACCAGGATGGCCTGTTCCGATGCGTGTGTTCCTTCTTGTGCTAAGCAAAGTACAAGTGCATGTATGGGAGGGAAATGTTAAAATGGCAGAGTAGCAGCACTACTCTTGGTAGATTATTCCAATGATTTATGCTGATGAAACTTAGTCCTTTAGTATCTGGCTGTTTCTGGCTTCTCTTTCCAGCATTTCAATACTGAAATCTCTCAACTTGCTAAGTAGAATCCCTCTGTTATCCCATGTCTTTTCCCAGGGCTGTTACTTATCAACTGTGATAGATGCATCTTTCAAACTTCTTTCTTGTAATCTAGGTAATTGGAGCTACTCAGTTCTTTTAGGCATGTTCTCCAGTCCTTTGGTTGTCCTCAAGTTACTAACCAACCCCTTTTGACTGATGAATAACATAGTCACTGTAGTCTATATACAGTACATCCAAGTCAAGTGAAAACATACCATTAATTCTTTCAATGTGAGAAGTAGCTCTCAGATTATCTCTCCGAAGATTCCACCAGTTCTTTTGGCATTGTTGAGCTCTTTACTCAGTAATACACTGATCTTTTCCAGACAGTTTTCTTGTGTTTTGTTTTTTGCCTTACTTTTCTACATCACATAGATGAAATCATAATTCTTGGTTGTTAAAGTTATACATTTTGAAATGCATATATATATACTTTTTTTATCAGGTTATGGATTTTTGGTTACCCTTACCTGAACTGAATTCATGTGCAAATTCAATTATTTTGCTACTTCTTTTTCACACATTATTAAAAATAGAAATGGTCAAACCCTTGATGTATTCCCATGTATTGATAATTTCTCCTTAATCATTATTTGCTAAGACCAGTGGAGACTGTTGTTAATTTATAGAGTGTTGGCTGCAATGTTTATAAATAATTTCAAATAATTAGTGGAAATATTTTGCAGAATCAACTTAGATGTTGTACAGACATCTACTCTTTGAGCTTAATTCATCCTTACACTAAATCTTCTTTGAAAGTGATGAAGCGGACAGTATGAATTGAGAGCATGAATTGCACATGGACTGATTTTAAAGCTACTTTGTATTACCACAGACAAGTATTTAGTATGTATATCTACCTGCTGAGGCACAGGGCTAATTAATTAGAGCTCAGCAGTAGCCTAATTTGACTCTACTGTTTTGGGGATCTAGGTTGCAGGCAACCATGGCCATATTTAACATGATGATATGGGCTGGGGATCACAGGGTTCTTTTGAGTTTACACAAGTATTTCTTTTCCTTAAAGAAAACTATGCTTATGAAGTCCAAAATAATTGCTGGTGAAACACATGGCAATTTATGTATTGCCTTTGTTACACAAGGGACATATAAAATTCTTTAATATGAAAGGCAGATCAAGGCTAAAGTTGGTGAGGCATTCCCACCTTTCAAAAGATCATGCAAGCACCAAGAGTACAGCATGAAGGCTGTCTCCTGCTAGAGTGCCTGGACTGTAAAATGCCTGACATTAGTTAAAAGTGAATAAGGGATAATTGGTGCATGTGACTTTCTTGTTACTTTAATAAATAAATCACTTCTCTAGACTCTTTTCCCTTTGCTACAAAAGGGGAAAAAAAAAGCCATCAGAGGTCACATGATAGTCCTTAATGGCCATGCTTACACAAAGCAAAACCAGAAATTGAGCCCTAGCATGGGTTGTCAGTTGACATAGGTATGTGCCAATGAGGCTAGGTCTGATTGAAGTTACTATCTTCAATGAAATTGGTAGTAAAAAGTGGCATGGGTGTACTAAATGTGCTGCAGTTTTCCCTCTGGCCAAAATTCAGACATATTCTTAACTCCTGTGAATACTGTCCTGAGGTTTATGCTCACCCTTCCACTGGAGCTGACATGATGTACAGACTACGCACTGTGATGGCAGCATGGAGAAATAAATACATACACAAAACCCAGGGGGAAGTCCAGTGTTGCCAGTGATGTGTGGTGCCAATTCTTTATCTGAAATCTGATCAATAGTAACAGCCCTCAGTGTCTCTGCCATTTTATAAAGATATCTTTAAGGACTCAGCTAACTAGCCAGCTGGCATCCATCTTGCACTCAGACAGATCGTCATTGCCAGTTTCTGCTGAAGTGAGACACTATGACATTAATATAACTCCTTTTAATTAATAGCAAATCGAAGCTTAGCATTTCTGCTGCTGTTGAAAGTTACATATGCCAGTCCCATACTGTATGCACACATATTCTGCTGTTAACTTGCATGTTTTTCTATGTATTATAAAATTTTTAATGTAGACACTACCCAGTGTCATTTATTCAAAGGAATCCTGAAGAACTGTAGACATGTTATTTCATGGTGTAGAATTTCAAAAGAGTGATCGACACTGTGTACTTTACCAAGTTTTATTTAAATGCATGAAAAGATCCATAACTTTAACAAGAAACCAAGTAAATTCTGCAGGATCAAAGTGTAATTTGGCAGAGGATGAAACAAGAAGAGTCATTCAGTTATTGTGGATTTTAGAGCAATATTGTCTGTGTGCTACTTCTCCTTTGCTTGCAAAAGTCAAATCAGAACTTGAAAGCTCAATTTATTCAGGCAGGTGGCAGGAGGTCTGGAGTGCAGCTTGGAATTTCCCACCCCCAGGTGCCAGCAGCAGGAAGGGCACATTGGTTGTGACCCCAGAGACACTGGAGATTGAGGTCACTGCAGCACCATGGAAATCCAGCCACCAGAAGAGAGACAGTTTGAGATCTACAAGAGCCTGCCTTTTAAACCTGAAGCGAGAAAGAAAATTCATGATTCTTGTAGCAAAACTCCTGGTCTGCCATCTGTGGAGATTTATGATGTTATATTTGCTTCTAAAAGGAATTTAACTGTGTCCCCTGGCTGCACTTGTATAATCTCATTCTTCTCATCATGTAAATATGTTGAAACCATTTCTGCCTCAATCTTCATGATGTACTGTTGATCTACATTTCTGATTTCTGTGTTCTGATGTATTTTAGAACATTTCATCCAATGTGCTGGAGGAATCTGCTGTTTCAGATGATGTTTTGTCTCCAGATGAAGATGGCATATGTTCTGGGAGGTATTTCTCAGAAAGTGGACTGGTAGGGCTGCTGGAACAAGCTGCAGAGCTCTTCAGCACGGTGAGTGAGGGCCAAAATCACCAGAATGGGATAGTGGGCTATCTGGGCCAGATCCACAGGTTATTTTCCTCCATATGAAATAAAAATGTCTTACTGCTAAACTGAGTGCCACAGTTCTGCCACCCTTCAAATAACAAGAGGCCACATCTTATAGCCATCCCAGTCCTGCTTCAGACAGATGGATTAAGCTAGGCTTTTCAGGTAGCCTAGCTCAGCCATGTATCTACCTCTGCTGTGCAGGCTACAGGCAGCATCAACAGAAAGTAATTGTCTCAGACATGAAAGAAGCTTTTTGGTTGGTATGTTCATGGGATAATACATTTAACAAAAAATCTTGCTTAAGCTATAAATTTTACAAAGCATGCAAGAGTTATTCCTATGCTTTCACATACAACCACCATCTTCATAATCTCCATTACCATGTAAAGAGTCATGATGTTAGTACTGAAGTAGCTCATCATTTCGACATTGGGCTAAAGAAGATGTACAATTTAACATCTCTGAATATATCAGTTGGGTTCCTTTTGTCCAGACAAAGCTCTGGTTGCCCTGAACCATACATGGTAAACAAATCTGTTTCCTGCCGCTCACCAGCATTTCTAACTCTTCCAGCCCTGAAGCAGAAACCATGTCCTTTACACAGGAGTTTGTGCCTCAGAGCCCAACAGATCAGAGATCCCAATTTACATCCAGGTTTTTGTTTGCTGTTCAGAACTACCCATTTACTATTGCTAGTTTTTAGAAAACTAAAACAAGCATCATAGCAGTTTAACAGATGAGTCCAATAAATTCCCTTTTCAGCCAAGGCATTAATGGAGATCTAATCTCTTTTCAGAGTGTATGAGGACTCATTTATTTTTTTATTTTTTTTCCCCTCTTTTTTTCTCCCAAGGGAGGATTGTATGAAACTGTGAATGAGGTGTACAAAATTGTCATTCCCATACTGGAGGCACATCGAGACTTCAGGAAGCTGACCTTGACACACAGCAAGCTACAGAAGGCCTTTGACAGCATTATTAATAAGGTACTGGTGAGGCGAGGCACTGCTAGCAAGACACATTGCTGGGTTGCACTGTTTAAGACTGGTGTTAATAAAACTGTTCATGTGTGTATGGGGTTTGCATGGCCAGGTTAGGGTAGCTGAGGGGAAGGTTACAGGAGTGGCTTCTATGAGAAGCTGCCAGAAGCTTTCCCCATGTTCAGCAGAGCCAATGCCAGTTTGCTCCAAGATGGACCTGCTGCCAGCCAAGGCCAAGCCTATCAAAGAAGGCAGAAGCACCTCTGTGACAATATATGTGAGAAGGGAAAACAGATGTAATTGTGCTCAGAGAAGATGAAAATATGTGAGAGGAAAAACTACACAGACACCGAGGTCAGCAGAGAAGGAGCAGGAAGGAGGTGCTCCAGGCACTGGAGCCAAGACTCCCCTGCAGCCCATGGTGAAGATCACAGTGAGACAGGATGTCCTCCTGAAGCCTGTGGGGACCAGTGGGGTTGCAGAGATCCACCTGCAGCCCATGCAGGACCCCACACAGAAGCTTCTTTCAAGCCTGAAAGAAGGCTGTGAGCCCATGGGAAGCCCACACTGGAGCAGGTTCCCCACAGGGACCTGCAGACCCATGGAGAGAGGAGCCCAAGCTAGAGCAGATTTCCTGGTAGGACTTGTAAACCTGTCAAGGACCCACATGGGAACTGGTTGTTCTTGAAGTTCTGTACCCTATGAAAAGGGACCCACACTGGAGCAGCTCATGAAGAACTGTTGCCCGTGGGATGGACTCACACTTGAGAAGTTGGTGGAGAACTATCTCCCATCTGAGAAACCCTACAGGGAACAAGGGAAGATCTCTCCCTGAGCAGCAGCAGAAACAACCTGTGATGAACTGACTGCAATCCCCATTCCCCATCTCCCTGCACCACTGAGAGGGTAGGAAGTAGAGCTGGGGAAGGAGGGAGAGGTGGAGCAAGGTATTTTTAAGAATTTGTTTTACTTCTCATTATCCTTCTCTGAGTCTGATTGATAGTAAATTCAATTAGTTTCCCCAAGTTAAGTCTGTTTTGCCCACGACAGTAATTGGTTTATGATCTTTCCCTGTCCTTACCTCAACTCATGAACCTTTCATTGTATTTTCTCTCTCCTGCCCAGCTGCAGTTTTGGTGGTTACATGGCATCCTGCCAGGACCAACCTACCACAATGTAAAATAGATCCATTTCTTTTTTCAAACAAAAGCTTCCATCTGCTTTGGTCTACCTACATAGCCAGCAGTGAAAAAGGGTTCTATCCTCTCCATACAAAAAAGCAGACATCAATTTGAAGCTGGTTTGGCTGAATGGCTTTGTCCACCTGGCCACATCTATTTAAGAAAAATAATTTTATTGTCAATTCACTAGTGTTTTCAGTTATAAAAGAGAAGAAATACAAAAACCTGACTACATTCCCAGCACTCATATTGCCCCTTCTCTTTCTTCAGAAGAACCTTATTGCTGAGTCTAGCGAGTTTCAAATTCTTCAAAATCAATTTTCCATGCAAAATTTTAATTTTGTTACATGTATTCATGGAATTAGAAAAGCAAATAAAAAAGGCATTTCGTTTTGTAAAAGCCACTTCATGACCAGTCTAAATTTTAAGTTAGATTTCAGTAGAATGTCCCCTTAGTCTGTATGCTTTACAGCATGAATATGTGCTTCTAATCTATCCACACTGTTGATATATCGAAGTGGCTTTGAAATGGGGAGAACATAGGACTTGTGGGTTTTCTTATGCATCAGTTGGGGAAAAAAAAGTTATTGAAATACTACAACATTCACATTAAAAAAAAATCAGCTGTAAATTTCCTCTTTCTTTTTATCAATTAGGGTCAAAAACGAATGTTTGGAACTTACTTCCGTGTTGGTTTCTATGGATCCAAATTTGGGGACTTGGATGAACAGGAATTTGTTTATAAGGAGCCTGCAATTACCAAGCTTCCTGAGATTTCTCACAGATTAGAGGTAAAGAAAAAAATATTACATGAAGACAATTTCAAAAGTTATGTTATACTTTCCAATGAACCCACAGAGTCCTAACAGTATTATTACTATACAAAATAGTAATGAAGTGATTTGTACCATAAGATTATTTCCTTTGTGTATATCCTTACCACTCTTTTTAAAGCATAATGATGTAAGTAATCCATTCACTTGAGGCCATGTCTCTTATAAGCAGGCCTGTCATATATTGAATGATTTCATTTTGACCATGCCAGATATTTGCTTTTGTATCTTTTCAGCTTTTCTGTAAATTCCAGTGTTCTGTTTTGATTGTTTTTCCTCAAGTTCTGCCTTTGAGCAACTCATACTGATCTTTGACAGAAGATGCCTTACCCTGTCCGGCTGAGATTCGTGGAGCAGTATGCTGACTGTAAAAAGCCCAGAAATGATCATGGTTGTCATTCCTTTCTCATGGAGACATACAGATCATTAGCATTGCATTAACAACTAAAAACATTTTGGGACAATTCTGTTTCCTTTCCAGGGATTTTATGGCCAGTGTTTTGGGGAGGATGCTGTGGAAGTGATTAAGGACTCTGCTCCTGTCGACAGAACAAAGCTGGATCCCAATAAGGTAGGGAAAGTACTACTGAGAATGTGGAGTGCTTTGTCACAGAAGAGAAAGGCAGAGAGGGGCCCCCCTTGCAACTTTTAAGTTCAAACAATAAAGCACCAAAAAAAAAAAAACAAACAAAAAAACCCCAGCTTGGCTGTATCTCTGTGCCCAGAGGTGTTAAAGCCTCTGTGATAGGCTTAGTTTGGTAGCTTGTCACAGAGTATGGAAATTGGAAGTTCTGATCTCTGGTCTCTGTTCTGGTCCTGATCCCCAGGGTTAAGCTGTGCCCTCCTAGATACAAGCTTTCTCAGCTCTGAATAAGACAATGATCCCTGAAGGATTTGCAGCACTGTGCTTTTCCAGACCATCCTTAGCCAATGTGAACTATGGGACATTTCACATGTCATTCCTTTTACATTCCTTGAGTTGTAAAGTACTGTAATGGTTTTTCCCTCTTTTCTTAGGCATACATACAAATTACTTTTGTGGAGCCATATTTTGATGAGTATGAGATGAAGGACAGAATTACCTATTTTGAGAAGAACTTCAACATCTGTCGGTTCATGTACACTACACCCTTCACTAAGGATGGGCGCCCCAGAGGAGAGCTTAGTGAGCAATTCAAGAGGAACACCATCCTAACCACGATGCATGCTTTCCCCTACATCAAAACTAGAATCAATGTCATTGAAAGAGAAGAGGTAATTGTGCTTTGAAGACAGATCTAATTTCTCAGGGGCTGAAGGAGTCTCTGGGTAGGAAGACTTCCAGATTCTATGCTTGGCAGAAAAAAAGAATGCCAAATTTCTCATATGTTGCTCTCGTAAACAGGAGTGTTATATAAGGGGTAGAAAAATGCAAGATAGATATTTAGTATGGAGAAGAGAGGATAGCAAGTGTACGTTCTCCTTCTGGACCTACTAGTTGTAATGCTGTGCAGGAGGATGTGTGGAGTTCTGTTTATAGCTGTACTTCTAGCTGATAAAGTACAAGTGGCTAGAAGTACACTCAGAGAACTAGATTGGGATTAGAGCTCATTTAGAGACAGGAAGCTTTATACTGTAGAATGTGCAATACCACTTCAGACATGAAGTCAGTAACTTAGAATAATAATGAATTTATGCAGACAGAGAGTCTGATCCATACCCTATTCTTGCAAATAATAAGATGGAAAAGACCTTTGGATCAGATGCAGTGTCTTCCAAGATGACATTTAGACTGAAGTCTTCCTGCATTTCACAACTACTGTTTTTGACATGGAAGAATGATAGTGATATTTTCAGATTTAGAACAGGTCAACTGCACATGATTCAGGTAATGAAGCATCTTTTCTTCCATTTCCATTAGTTTATTTTAACCCCAATTGAAGTTGCCATTGAAGATATGCATAAAAAAACACAGGAACTAACGGCAGCCACCAATCAAGAACCCCCAGATGCCAAAATGCTCCAGATGGTTTTGCAGGGCTCAGTTGGAGCCACTGTAAATCAGGTGAGGGATCCAAATAAGCCAGATCAAGAGCTTCTGCATACTTTTCTTATTGTTTCCTTTTTGCTTTTATCTCTTGCACAGGAAGAAATATATCAAATCAGATACATTCAGTCATGATGCATATTCAAACTTGATCCTTTGATATTTAGTCATTGTATACTGTTTATTAGGTATGCTTTTGGCGAAAGTGCTTTAGAAGCATTGTCTTGGTTGTAGGTGCAGAAACTCACAGAAGCCTTGTGAATGCTTCCAAGGATTTTCCATTTCTAACACGCTAACCATCTCATCCATTTTGTTTGCTTCAGATATACCCTTGGGGATGGGAATAATAGTCACTATTCTGCTGTGGCACCACAGCAAACTGTTTCACAGAAATTAAGTCAGTACATGAAGGCAAGACATGAATGCCCAAAAAGAAAGCTGAGATGCAATAACTGTCACATAAATGCTAAACATACATGCTAACCAAAAAACTCAGACAATAATTTTTAAATGGAAGAATGAAAACATAACTGAGTAAAAACTTGGCATTATGCACAATATCACAAAGCTTGGTTTCTTTGCTAAAAGCCTAAATACTCTCAAGTTTCTCCATATTCTTCAGCAAGCAAAGCCTCTAGTCTGAAATAACATGTTGTTGTAATATTTGGAAAGTGTGGTTTTTTCTTTGCTGGGCTTATTTAACTCCTTTGAGGTCTTGTAACACCACATATAGGAGCTGTGTTTCTGTAATGTAACCAGGCTTGTCAGTATCCCAGCTCTTCTCTTCTGAGCAGAATTTGTCTGTTCCCTTTGTTGTGGGGCTGGAGGAGAAATAAGAACAGGAGAGGGTAAGATATGACGGGCAAAAACTCTGCTTGCCAAAGGAAATATGGGGGGGTAGGGAGAAAAAACCACCCTGTTATGATAACTGCGCATGGTTGTCTTTTTTTCGTAATTCCACTCATGAAATAACAAACAAACAGCTTAAACAAACGTGTAGTCTGTTTCCTGTCTAAGCAGGTGTTTTTAACATTGTCCTGTGTTATTCCTACAAGGGACCGCTAGAGGTAGCGCAAGTGTTCCTGGCTGAAATTCCAGCAGACCCCAAACTTTATCGACATCACAACAAGCTGAGGTTGTGTTTCAAAGAGTTTATAATGAGGTCAGTAAAACAAAACTGAAATGCTGAATTGCGTCAATAAAGTAAATACTAGCAATAATTCAATAATAATGTAACTGACTAATTAATTATACAAGTTAGCATCATGAATCCTGATATCTCGCACTTCTAGACACTTGGTCCAGACTTGTTATCGCTGCTTTGTGTTGAGATGTTAATTAAGATGTTCTGTTTGTTTTACCTTTTGATATTTTTACGAAATCAGGCATTTCAGACTATAGCCTTGATTTAACTTTTAATAGTGTGACATACAGAAGATAAAAAGAAAGCTGTTCATAAAAAAACCTTTGACTTTATCTGTCAAGGATACACAGGGGTAGTGGCAGACATATATGTCCTTTGCTTTAGATATGTTAGTAAATCTTAACAAGCATACTCATATGAAGACACTCATCTCCTTAGTCCAAACAAAGCATAATTGCTGAAGGATAAGTTTGAGTTTAAAAAGTGAGTCTAATGCAAGATACAGCTTCTACTTTGTGCAATTGTCACTGCATCTGCTTACACTGAGTAGGCAGCTAGCTCAGTGTTCTGCAGTCATTGAATTTGTTTTTACTAGCTCCCTCGTGCTTTTCTAATGTCTAAAAAATATCTCAGTTTGTGTATCTGGAGAAGACAGAGGCCTCTTCTTAATTCACTGTCACTGTGGTCTTGACAAGTTATCAGAGGAGTGCCTAGATCAAAAGAGCTGTATCCTTGTCTATTCAAAATACCTAACACAAAGTGAATGAGTTTAATAGAAGTGGATGATACATGTCATGCATTTTTTCCTTTCCTTTTGCCCAGGTGTGGTGAAGCAGTGGAGAAAAACAAGCAACTTATTAGTGCTGACCAGCGGGAATATCATCAAGAGCTCAAAAGGAACTACATGAAGCTGAAGGAGAACCTTAGGCCCATGATTGAGAGGAAGATCCCAGAGCTGTACAAACCTGTAGTGAAAATCCATAGCACAAGGTACAGTTAAGGGCAGGGTTATCTCTTGTGATTATACAAAAATAAGATATTTGTTGAAAGGAAGAAAGGGATTTTTACTGGTTGCTTAAACCAGGCTATAATATACATTCCCAATTCCATTCCCGATTAAAAGAATCAGAGGACTTCCACTGAAGCTGAGTGTAGTGTTAACTGTGTTTCTCAAGCTGCTCATTCCTGGAGTAGATGATTTCTGTAATTTTAATGCATCATTAGATAAGACTCCCTCCTTACCCTAACAAAAAGGTATTGGAAACATCTTCTGGTTTCTTGCAGATTTGAAGCAGAATTGGATAGAACAGGTGTGGCATCATGTGGTATTAGCATGATCTAAGAGTCATTCTTTCACTCCAAGAATACATAACTCTTTTTAGTCATATAACTGAGACAGGTCAGTCTAATGTTCTTATGAATATAAGTTTTTTCACAAAGCCACTGTGCCCCGTGTAGGCTGAGAGGAGAAGAAGGAATGACAACTCTGAGCTGCCAACACATAACATGTTTCAGCTGAAGATTTGTCAGCTGCTTGTTTTCACATGGCAGGTATTTCTTGGATTGTTTTTCATTTGCCAACTTTTATTTCTTTGCAGGGAATCTTTTCGTAACCACAGTTTTAGGAAATACGATGCCCAGACTTCTTCACAAAGCAGCTAAAAACTAGCTGGTTTGGCCAAGGAAGAGCTTCATGCTGCAAGCCAGAAGTGATGAAGTATTTATTCCACATCTATGAAAGCAAAAATCTCTCACAGGACATCATGTGCTCTTTCTGGACAGCATGCAGAAAAGCATTTAGACAAAATTATTGAATGAAAACTGGGGATAATTCCTAACCAAGCACATATCATGAGGGCTTGGAAAGGAAGGGGATGCTTTTTAGATACTTTTGTATATGTTGTAAAATAATCACCTACTGCAGAGGGGATGGACATTAGAGTGGTCAGTGGCGTGAAGTCAGTCATCACTAGCTAACAGACATAGAACTTGGTGTGCCTTGGTTAAGGTGAATCCAAATAACACGTCTAAAGAACGACAACAAGTTGTATGTATTTGTGGTCCTTTTCCAAGGCAGCATTTATCCATGTGCTTTTGGCAATGGCACACATGCTGCAAGTTAATCACATGCTTAAATGTTGTCTTAATGAGGATGAACATGGTCCCCTGCTCAATATTTGCTGAGCTGATGCTTTAGGAAAGAATAATTTCTTCAATCAGTTTCTGTCACAGTTCTTACATGCAGGGAGTTCTGCACAAGTTTTCTCAACCCAAGCCTGAAGAGCAAGAAGTAGTAATAAAGAATTATTATAGATCTTCTAAATTTTTTCTAAGTATAGGGACTACTACTTGACATGAAGCTGAATTTCTTAATGATCTGTGACATTTAGCAGAGAAGCTAACATATAATAGTTTAAAAAGAAGATGCTAAGCTACGAGTGATTCTTTTATTATACAATGCTCTTATGTAGATAGCCTTAACCAAAATTAACTACAGAAGCTCACAGTGGGGAGTTCCTTCAAGCACTTAACTCAGTCTTTACTGCAGCTTAGGAGAAATTAGCACATGATTTATAATACCTAATACTTAGTATTTTCTGAACCCTAAGCAAGCATTTTGTTAAGTAATTTTTACAGAAATTCTCTGAAGTATGGAAATGTTATTACAGTTCTGCAGATGAGAATGCTGAGAGAGAGAGATTAGGAGTTTGGAACTCATTTAGTGAGGCCATGCAGAGCCACACTTTGTATTGTGACTATGCTTACCACATAATATTTGTATTTTGAAACAAAGTTCCATAAAACCATTCCTCAACATTACTTTCTCCCCTCCACCTTTTCAGTGTTTTGGAAATCATAGTTTAATACTGATTAGAAAAATCAATTCCATTTGCCCAAACACAGAATTCAATATTTAAATTAAATAATGGGAAAGTCTAGGGGCAATTGAGGCTGTTGCTTTTACGGGAAACATTTTGACTTTTTACAGTCACCTGCAGCCTTGCTGTTCGATAATAGGAATATTCCAAGCACTTCATTGATATTTATGTCAGATTCGGAATGTGCTATGTAGAAGATTCACCAAGATGATCAAAAAAGATAATTGTGAAATAGGTGAAATAAATCCTACTCACATGGCACTTGGCGTGTAAGAAAAAAATTTCCCTCCTCATTCACAGTATTGTTAAATGCACTAATCAGGAAAAAGTACTCTCTGATTTTGAAGTGAACACATCCAAAGTACATAAGCAAATGGTATACAAAGCTCAGAGAAAAAGATGCCTCCATGGAAGAATGGCTTCTTCATATTCAAGTTATTTTGAAACAGTTCTAAATTGAAAAGTTCACTAATTTCCCAGAGTTTTGAAGCTATGCCTATCAGAACCTAGCCCCTTATCTATTGTTTTAACAGGCAATTGAGGAGAGAGATCAGAATACTGTAATCTATCAACCCCATAATCCAACCTCACTGTTTACAAGATGTTTATACTTTACAGCCAAAGTAACAGAAACCTCAAGTAAACAAAAACCCTTACTGGTGTACAATGTACTAGATAAAAGTAATGATGCGTTTTCACAAACTGAAATAATACTCAAGATAATATGCATACTGAAGGACTCTTCATTCACAATTTACAAGCTGAGCACCCCTCAGTCAGTTGGCCAGTCTTGGTCTCAGTTTGTATTTCAGGTTGTCCCTTCTACAAATGGAACATGGCTTGTACATTTCTTTCAAGAGCTGAACTATGTGAAATGTAAATTTTCTACCTTATGATACTCATTTTGCAATAAAGCCACTGTTACACAGGATATTCAAAGTGCCTTATTGTTGCACCTTATATCTCAGTAGAACATGTCTGGAAAGAAGATTTCAGTAGGAACAATCTTTTCTTGCAGAAGCATCATTCAGCAAAAAATACAAAGATCTGGGCAGAGAACCTGTTGGTCAGTCTTTAGGATAAATTGTGTCTGTTGCAGGAATGACAGGCAACAAGTTGCTTCCTAACTATTTTTTTCATTCAGTGTACATGAAAAATGTCAGTGGGAAGCTCAGTGACAGTACAGCCCTCCTTTCTTCTTCTGATCTGTAGCTGTAGAGTGGAAACATTTCTGGTTTCTGAATTCAGCATCTGGGTGATTCAAGATTAGGTAGAGTTTTGTGTGTCCACACTGTGTAGGTCCAGGGCTAAACTGCTGAGGCTGTCTAAGGGGAACCAGCAGGTGAGGCACAGAATTACACCATCCTGGTATAGATATTCCTGGAGCTTGCCATAGCTCACTTACTCCTTGCATTTACCATCAGAGAGCACCAGCTTGAAGGAGCAGGGTGCTGGTTTTGGGGCAGGCATCCCCTAGCTTAGCACGAGTGTGTGTTGACTGCACCAGCCATGCCCCATCCTTCTGTAGGGCACAGTGGCACGCGGTGACCAGCAGTGTCATGGAGAAGAACAGTGTTGTAACTCAAAACTGGCAGGTCTGGCTTACATGACCTCTCCCCGGAAGCTGAATGCTTTCTCATTTGGTTTCCCACCAATTGTGAAGCCTTGGAAAAGTGAAAGCAAACATTTAAACTTTTTTTGTTGTTGTTTTTCTTTTTGTCTGTTTGAAGTATCATTGCCTCAAATATTTCATACAGGGGAATTAAAGCTTAGCAGACAGCCTGACACAGAGAGAATTAGGAGTCTTTTAGGTGTTACCATCTCTCAAAGCAATGCTTGTTACAAAAATGAAGCACAGGATAGTAGCGTTTTACTGGGGTTTACTTCACTACAGTGCTGATTGCCTTCTGGTAGAGAGGAACATGTACAAGGAGTGTTCATAGGGTGTTGCCCCTAGTGCTGAATTTGCAAGTGGGGCAATTTGGGGAGTAACTTGGCTAACTATGTTTTAACTGTCTTTTAAACCAGTTAAACAGACTGATTAAAAAACAGTCAACAGGTCTTGAATAAGTCATCTCAGGATGGGTAATACTCCAGTCTAATCAGTGCACTGAAAGGAGAAGGGCCCCTGTGGAAAAAGTTCTTTTTGATTACATTAATAAAGTCAATGCGCTCTCACAGTAGAGCCCAGTTAGTTTTAGGAAGGGTTACAGTAAATTCTGGCATTTCTTGAGCACTTGACATAGTGAATTGAACATGTTTCTGTAACTTTATGTTCTTAGGCATTGGTTTAACTGACTCATTGTCAGACTGTTTTCCAGGTGAGAATTAAAAACCTAACCTTGAAGATGTTTTTCATCACTCAGTATTGATAAGCAAAAAATCCTGAAAACTTCAAGTATTTAGCTGATCAAGCAAACTAAACCTCTGATGATTCTCAATAGCAAATTTTCTAGGGATAATTTAGAAAGCTTTGAAAGTTGTAACATTCTGTTCTGCTTGTCTGTTCCAAGCAATCCGCTGCTTTGCACCCTTCAAAACAAAATCTTCCCNGCACCCATAAAAACAAAATCTTCCCCGGGGGGGGGGGGGGGGGGTGGGTGGAAAAAGGCAGCAAAGTTGAATTCTACTTTTATTTTTCTTTTAGTTTTCCCTTAATGAATTTAAAAGATAGCTAAATCATGACACACCATTTTTATTATGCTATAAAATTGATTTTATATTTCTATCTAACTGTGGATGTAATACTTCTTTTAGAACTATGTCTTCACAGGAATAAAGTTTTTCTGTATCAGCCTCTAATTCATGGAATATTTCTGAACCTGCATTGGATGCTTACTACTGGTGAAATCCAAATTACAAAGAAAGTTAAACTCTAATAACCAAAGGGACAGGGTATTTCAGTGGGATAGCACAAGGACTATGTCTCATGCATTTTACAAACACCTACAAAACAACTGGAAGGGAAGATTTCCTATCACACATTTCTAACTTTCCCAAATGTGAATGGCTGTGGAAATATCTGTTCCCCTATGAGAGTTCAGTGGAGGGGGAAAAAAAAAAAAAGAAGGAAAAAGCAAGCTTAGCATTGCTGATAGATCTAGAATTTGAAAGTGACACAAAGCTATCTTAAAACCTCAAGCAAAGAAGTGTTTCTGGACTTAATAAATAATGAAGAAACGAAGGAGGCACAAAACCATACTCTTTGCTTTGTTTGCAGTTCAACTTTTAGAGAGAAGAACGCCTTCTCAGGTATAAAAGAAAGGTTGGAACTGCTTCCAAAGGAGTGTGTTCCTTCTTGATTTAAGACATAAAATCCTGGGCTCAAACCGAAACCCTTGGGGTGGCATTTTTCCCAGTGGGGGAAGGGGAAGGGAAAGTGAAGAGGCTGCCAGCAAGAACAGCTTTACAAAAATTAAGTCCAGAGTGCTTGCCTCTGAGGTTGGAGATTTCTTGGCAGCCTGGAAGGATGGCATTTTTGTTGTACTTCATACTGTCAGCTTTTAACATTGTGAGAATAATATTAAATCAACAGCGCGTATAAGATTTTAAAGGGGCAGGTTTAGGTAACAGGCTTCAACCATTGATTAAATTAGGAAAACCAAAACTCTTGTAATCTTGTGGCAGGTTAAAAACTATACAGTCAGTTCTCCAGGGCTGTGTAGGAGGGATTGCTCAGCTCAGGTTGTAGGGAAACCAAGTTGCCCCTAAGGCCTGCTGCAGTCTAGGACAAAGGCTGCAGCTGAGTGAAAGAAATCCATCCTTAAAGAAATTAAAAAGCAATTAGAGATCACAGATCAAAAATCCAACACACTGCTGGGAACAAAGGAACTAGTACTTTAATTCCATGGAAATGAAATTAAGGGCAGGATAAAGTGCTGAATGAATGTCACTTTCTAGACCATGTGAGGCACTCAGCACCAAACCAAAGACTCTCCTGCTTTAATGGAAACTCAGGCAAAAAGTAATCACAAAAGAGTCAAGTAAAAATATTTAAAATAGAGAAAACTCTGTTTTTTCCTATTAAAAATATTCTAAAAAAAATTTAGGGTTTGTGGGGATTTTGTGGATTTGGGGGTTTGGTTTTTGGGGGGTGTGTTTGTTTGTTTGTTTGGGGTTTTTTGTTTTGTTTTGTTTTGTTTTTTAATGCTGACTGTCTGGATTTTGCAAATTTCCACTAAGAACTGGAAAACTGCAAAGGCAACAAAGAAAAGTGACACTGTGCTTTCCCATCAGTCCTTTGAAGATGGTAGACTAAGCATTGGGACTGTGGCTTCCAGTGCAGGATCCAGGCTGTCTGGGAGCAGTGGCACAGCACTGTATGTCTCCTGCAGTAACAGGTGCCAAGAGTGACCGCTGGGTCCATGTCCTACACGCAAAAGGGATGCTATGGATGGAAATTATGAAGCTTGGAAATACAGTCCTAGACAGGCATAGTTTGAGGGAACGAGAGCAAAGGCAGCATGTCCTATTATTCCCCCTAGTTTTGGTTCACTGATTATTTTATGTACTACTAACTGGTGAAGGATGCACCCAAATGGACCCACTAGTGGGTCTGCAGTTACGGGGATCCTGCTCACAAGCCAGGTACCATCACTGGGGCACTGGCCCTGCAGCACCAGCTGCTCTTCAAGTACTCAGAGTGTTTCACTGCAGAGGAAGTCTTCCTAAGAAGGCCATCTGAGCCCACTATGCTGATCATTCCTACAGCCTGGTAAGGGAAAACACTTAACACAAGGAAAAGCATTTTCTATAAGGTCCTCATGGCTGCAGTACTAGAGCTTGTTTAATCCTCTGCTTAACTTCAGCAGTTCACTTTCAAGCAGTTCCCATCTGTGTTCTCCATGACGCTGCCATAACTCACGCCCTGCCCAAGATCTGACTACTGTGAACCTACACATGGTTTGGGTTGGACAGTTCAACGTAGGAGGAGCATCTGGGACAGTGGAGGTGCGGCTCACAGCTCTGAAGGTTGGGCTGCAGGAGAGCACTGTGGGGACCAGCAGGAGAGCTGGGACACACCAGCACATGCCACTGAGGGAGCTGCTCCATTCCACTGCTGGAAGGAGGGTGGAAAACTGCAAATTCAAAGCATGCTTTGGGGATTTACTCATTTTTTTGAATCCTCAGCAGAGCACTGCATTAGTAAACCAACGTGCATTGCAGAGAGGATAATTGCACACTATGTGTTCAAAACAGGGACTCATCCAGGATGGTCTGAAACAGTGAGAGAATGCCTGAAACAACAAGAAACCTGTATACAATAACTGCCAGGTCCCAGATAAGCCGCCAGGATACCAAAAATAAAGTGATGAGTTAGCTTAATGGAGGAATCTGTACATACATGCCAGGTTGTGTTGTGAGGAGTTACATTTGAAGGCTAAAGGCTTATACTGATAGCCATGAGTCTGCTGAAACACAAATATAGTGTTACTAGACCAGGCATGTCATACCCCTACTGGTGAAGAGGCAGTATCAGATCCTTCAGGATGAAGAATTTCTGTGACTTATGGGAGAGGATCTGCACCCACGTCCAGCACTATGAATCACAGAATAATCAGTATGCCATACATTTTAAGAACTTCTAAAACTATCACCAGTCTCAGCAAAGCAGCTTCCTACTGATGTCTGCAAAACAAAGGACCAAAGGCCCTGATCTCTTCCTCAGCTTGATTGCTAGTCAAGGTGAGACTTTTCAGTCATCAATAAATGACCATCAGATGGCTCCTTAGTTGTTAAGTCAGTCAGCAGGTGGGAAAACAGGAGATATCTTCATCACCCATCTCAACAAAATGCCCAAGTACAGCAAGGGTTTTTTTCTTGCACTTTTACAGACACTTGATATTCCAATCACATTTTTTTAAAACAGATACCATGTCTCTAAGTTAAAATCCTCTTGTGGATTTGTAATTAGAATGAAGGATGGAAAACCCCATTCTAAGAGGACTATTGGCTAATGAATTTGATGAAATCAAATCACCATCACAAGAATCAAATCATCATTTGTACAAAGTAAATCAATCTGTCTATGCGTAAGAGCAGTCCTTGCTGGCCCAGTTTTGGCACAGAGCACTTACTAATTTGCAGTGTACAAAGATAAAATGAAAACTCCAAATGTCTCATATATAAAATGCAGGGGTACTTCAAAATGTCCCTAGGGCCTACTATCTCCTCATGTGGAGCCAAAATGAGGGAGGAGCTCCTCCAATGACCCAATGACCCTCCAATGACCTTCCTGATTCTGCCATTCCTTGGGGTGAACATGCACAAATTCAGAATCATACCAACTGAGTCTAACTTTGGGAGTCAATTTTACAAATTCCTTGCTCCAGCAAGAAATTGCCAAGGCTTTTTTTTTTGTCTTGCTTTCTTCCTATACTTTCTGCTTTTGCCTTTTACTGTGACTCTCAGTTTTGCCATTGGGGTGCTGTGAAATATTCTCTGCCTGCCCTGACACGTACGACAGGTGTCCTGTGAATTCAGTCAAGCCAACTCTGCCTCTGACAAGCTGGCATGCAGACCTGCTCAAGTCTCCCAGCACAGGCATCCAAATAAACCTTGGGTGAGAATTTTAAGTTTCAGCATGATTTCTCGATGTACTTCAAGACCCCAGTTGCTGTACGCACATACCCCACAAGTAAATTATTACAATAATCTCTCAGACAATTAGTGATAGACATTAAGTCCAAGTAAAGCTTTTTGCAGAGACTAAGCTTGGTAATACAACTTCATTATACTGCTGATAAAACTACATTAAACTGCAGCGGCCTCTTCACCATGCTCAAAAATAAAGAACTCTGGGGAATCAACCATTCTTTAAAATATTTCAGGGATAAAAGTTTGATAAAATCTGGAAAGCAAAGTTGTGATAACTTCTCCTCTATTTTATTAGAGCTGGTCAAACCTTGGAGAGTGTATTTTGACACTGCTCCTTTAAAGGTAAGGGGAAAGGCAAGTGCTGTGTTTCATCTAGTAAATAATTTCTGGAGTCACATTCCTGGGCATTCATGCACAAATCAAGAACACTGTTGTACCTCAAATATCCATAGGCCTAAAGGTGAGATCCAAGACAATGTGTGGCAAATGGCAGCACACACCCTCCAGCGCTGAAAAGTCCCCTGATGGAAACTCAGGCCCACTGCTGCATTCTTTCATTTCACTTTGGACTGTCAAGCAAGCATATGGTACTATTTCCCTGCTGCCACTGATGTGAGCCCTGAACCAGGGCAGAAAAAACGCCCTGCCTTCTTTTATGTTTGTGTAACATCCCTCCTTTGCAGATAGGGCTCAGAAACCAGCCATGCAGTGTGAACTGACACTGGTGTGCTGTGCTGAGAAAGAGAAACAGAGTGTGCACCTACTGAAACTGCTGCACCCCTAAAAAGCAAGTCAGTGCAGCAGATGCACAGAGAGACGAAACACTGGGCTTTTACAGACTTGCCAGAGAAGAGGATTTACTCTGCCTCTTTTATGCCATGCCCACTGTGTGGTGTCATTCACACCGGTGCAATGCATTACCCCTGCTTTGCACTGTGGTGTGCAGAATATTCAGAGCAGAAAAGGTTCGATACTTTTAAAATGGAGTTTTACTTAATTCCTTAGGTTGCTGCTCAGCTTTGGCACTGGCAGCTGCTTGGCAAAGATCCACACTTCAAAATGTCCTTCAGAAGCCGAGGTGCCACCCAAAGCCCTGATGGGGGATACTCCCAGCAGCACAGCCCTGCCTTGCTCAGCCCCTCTCTGTGAGACACCACAAAGGCAGGGAGGAATTGCACGGTCAGGGAGGAGGTTGCTCAGCGTGATGTGTCACACGGACTTTACTAAGCTGTAGGAAGGGTTAGGTGGGTGCTGTGAACGCCACTTCCTACATGCCAAAGCTTCTTTTTGTATAAAACAATAATGATTTTTTTTTTCCAGGTAAGTGATTTTTCTAGGATGGACAAAATAAGGCAAAGGAAAGCATTACTGTTTCATATGGAATGAACGTTTAAACTTTTTGTTTTGCTCAGCAAAACCAGAATTACTACTTTTATAAAATTTTAATAGCATTGATTTGGTTACAGGGCAGGACTGTTTCCACTATCCCAGAAAATCAGGTGAAGTTTGCTATGGCTTCAAGGGATACCCTGGAGCTGTGAGCCTTGTGGGACTGACAGCAACTCAGGTTTTCTGAGTGCCGGGGAAAGCTGGGAGAAGGGAACGTTATGCAAAATTGAGTTAGCGTGCTGAGGACCTGCTTGCTGTGGAGCCACAGAGATACATCTCATTCAAGACCTAAGTCAGCTCATCTAAGACAACTGTGGCCTCTCATGCTTCTGCACAGTGGCAACGACGTAAAAAAAAAATTGCTGACAAATACAGCAGCAGAGGGAATGTCTGATGTCCCTCCTTTCCACGCTTCCAAACAGGCCCATGGGCCACAGCTGGGAGCAGGATTGGTGCAACTTGCCTCTAAAGTTAGCCCCAAACTCACCTGCACTCAGGTGCACTTCCAGCTTCCAAGAAGGCCAACGGGACTGACCTTCATGCTCTAGTAGCCCAGTGGCTCCTGTGCAAGCTGTGTGGGATGTCCAACACAAAACAGGGTTCAGGCATGGTAAGTGTTAAAACCCAGAGGGATGGGGCCTGAGAGTCCATGGGAACTCATTCTGCCTAAGCTTCTGTTCAGTGTACAGCAGGGTGGAATGATTTATCTTAAGTCCTCCTTGTTTTTAACACATGCACAATGTGTGCACAGGGTTTATCTGTATTGGGTGCAACCTGAAATCTCTGCCAAAGCATACATAATATTTATCAGGACCACATCCAGATAATGGAAAAATGCAATGTGTTCTCCTTTCCAAAGTGTTACTTTTACTTACTTCTGGACACACCACTTAGGATTTCTGCATTATGAGTCTATCACAGACACGGAGCATCTGGCTTTTTGAAGGAAATAGGTGGGCTTGTTTTTTTTTTTTTTTTNGCTTTTTTTAAATGTTTAATAGTGCAGGCTTCCTACCTGCCAGAGCAGGTCCCAAATAAAAAAAACCATCCCAGGGAGCTAGAAAAGCCCAGCAAAAGCACCTCTTCCCTATTCAGTGTCTCTCGCTATTGCCTAGGCTGAGCAAGGCAAACACTCACTCTCAGAGGCCCAGGTGGATGGTGGGAGCTGCACAAGCACCTCCAAGGGTGGCAAGGCCAGTGCCCCAGCCAGGGCAAACCCAGCTGGGCAGGAGCATCCTGCTCCTTGTGGCTCACATCTGTGAAAGGGTAGCAACACATTGACATCCTCATCCTCAGCTCTCCTTGAGTGTTTGCCTGGGTTAATTCAGCCTGAAGCCAGTTTCTCTCTTTGGTCCTCTACCGGTGGCATTTATGTCTCCTCTCCCAGTTTTCCTCATGTGCTTGAGAGACCAGGTCAGATGGAGGAGACTGGCAGCTGATTACTGGCCTTCCTCTTGTCGTCCTCTCTTATATCCCAGTCTGCCCCATTTGGCAGATCCTCAGGCTCCCTGTTAGTGCACTCTGTAAACTCTCTGCAATACCAGACAAGCCCCCAGGAGCTGAAGAGTGAACCAAGATCTGCTGGTTTTAATTGCACTATCAAAGGAAAAAAGTCCCATCCACTTCGTGACCACCCTGAAAGTCTCTTCCTGTCATTCTCAAATTGGTAATGCAACAATTGATTTCTTTATTTAATTTCACTTGTTTTAACTGTCAAGAGCTGGCAGCTCCTGAAAGAAAGGATTAAGTGGGAAAAGTGGAAAGAATCCTTCCTATCTGCTTGCTCTGTTCATTGCCATAGTTTGGAGTGCTTTCACTCTGTGTTTGTGCAGTTTCTGGTACAACATGGTCCTAACCCAACTACTCGGATGATTTAGCTGATGGTAAGGAGTTGTTTGCTGGCCTGAGTATACTTTCTTTTTGGTTGTTAATATAAATAACAGTAAGTGATGCTCACTGTTGTGTCAACTACTTCATCAGTATCACATTTTTTCTAGAGTTGGTAACTCAGCCATAAAAAATACCCTCTGGATGGAAAGTTAGCAGTTATGATTAATAATTATTAGCATCTTAAGGAGTTGCAGGGTCTGTTTGCAGATTTGGACTTCAAATATTTCTAAAAGCATGTGGTTTTGAATTAAAATGTAAAAAAAGCTTTTTTTTTTTTTAATAAAAGCTTAGTGGTTTGAGAGAGGGTTTATACCAACATCAGCTTTACTTACAAAAATACTTGATGTGACTTAATCTCTAAAATGTTCTAATGGCTTCAGATATTTCAGAGCAAATACTGGAAATTACTTAGATGGAAATGTCACTGAGCCTGATAGCTTTTTATAGAACAAGAAAACCCTAACATCTTTTGTCTACCATTATTTGAGTGGAAAAAAACCACCAGAAAAAAACAGAGAGGTTTTCAAACTTCCTTAATAGCCTCCTCACTCTATTCTGGAATCAATATTCATTGAGAGAAACCTTGCTGGTCTCCATTCATAAGCTTCAGGTATCATGACTGAAAAAAAAAAAAAAATCTGGACATATGCAGAGCTTCAGGAGAGTTAACTAGGGAAAGTTAAAAGAAAAGCAGTGGAATGACATAGAAAGAAGGAAATGAGAAGGGAGGATCAGGAGGTGCTAGCATTTGACAGCAGACTACAGGGAAAACCAGAAAAAGCAAGGAGACACACCACAGCTGTATCCTTTTGCACTGAAAAGTAACAATAATCACCTTGGAGAGTCTCACAACCAGAGCTAGAAAAGAAGACCAGGTGTTGTCACACTCCTGACTTCGCTGAGTCTCCTGCACCTTGCTTACTCCTGGCCTGTGGATTCACTTTCTGGCCTCTGTCACGGAGGGACTGTCCTACCCTGTGCTGTGAAACCCTTCCTGGTATCACCACAAAGCTTCTGAATCTCCTGGAGACCTTGGAGCCCTGGAGCAATGAAGATAGCACCTGAGATAAGAGAGGGAGGAGTGAAGGAAACCCTGCATCAATCTATTCCGAATATTCAAGCCCTTAAGCGAAAAAATCCAAAGCACACAAAAACAGGGACCGCTGTATCATTTCACAGCTAAAAAGGCTTTATAGCCAGCCTCTTCTAGCCAAGTAAACATCAACGTACGAGTTTAAAAACTTTGCTTCTGAGATTCACAAAGCAGTGCGTAGAAAGCTGCTGCCCATTTTGGTCTTCTTTGAAGGTCTTGGTGAGGACCCCGTCCATCCCCGCACAAAATAGCTGGCACCCGGAGGGCACATTCTGCCGGGGCTCTGACACCGAAAAAAACCACATTTCACAGGACATCCTTCACCGGGGAATCCCAGTTCCCTGGCACTGGGCTGTACCAGCCATGACCAAACGTTGCTGAAGCCAATACTCCTTTCGTGGGCTTCAGAAGACTCCCTAGAAGCCGCACGCAGCGCAGACTCCACCCGAGTGCAGCTCCTGGCAGGTTTTCCCCAGGATGCTGCATTTCCAGGCGCTACCCGACAGTCACCTTTCTCTCCCTGGCAGGGAGCGCCTGCATCCCGCAGAGCCGCTGGCCTAGGCTCTTAGACGGGCGACGGGAAAATGCGTTTCAGCCGCCGCCTGTGCCGCCCGCACTGCCGCGCATCCCCGGGGCTCCGGGGGGCGTAGGCGCTGCCGCCACCCACGCCCCCCAAACCCGTCCCAAACCCCCCGCCCGCGGCGGGACGGAAGGGCTGGAGCGGGGGATGCGGGGCGGTACGGAGAGAGCGCGATGCGGGGGCACTGGGCATCGCCCTGCCGGAGGCGCGGGAGGGTGTGCGCGGCCAGGGGTGGCCCCGCGTAGGCAGAGAGACAGACAGACGGACGGACAGACGGCCACGGCGGGGCGGGCGGGC